>JAOWCC010001679.1:23402154-23590811 GCA_030867875.1 Actinernus sp. WN-2022
CCTATTCGAATAAGCTCCGCTGATAAAGGAGAGGACGAGATACAAGATATACCTACAAAACAGAGGGAAACTTATTTAAGAACTGAAGAGGATCAGAGTGTGCCTCTTGAAGAGGGCGCACCGTTACCCAGGAAGTCACTGGAAGCCGAACACACCTCGCCATCAGTAGAAATGATACAGCAGACAGACGAGAAACAGGTACCTTATATGGGATTGTGCAAAATAATATCAAAGGGATGAAAATTGTGATGTTTCCCATGTGAGTGGAACTTTAAAACAATGTGGTATTTTAACTTATTTAAAATTTGTATTCTCTTGTAGTTGACGAAAAGCGGTAAAAGGACTGATACTTTGATTCCTGAATCGCCATATCTTTCAGGTAAAGTGAACATCGATCTCTTTCAGTATCCTGCAATACAGGAGTTCTACTTGCCAATTAGGGAGACGGGCTATATTTTGAACGAGGCTGGGAAGAATGGGGCAAGGACAGAAAAGGAAGGAGGGAGCGGGGACAATATTCTACCCAACACTCAAAATTACGTGATACTGAAACAGACGCAACACACTTTAATAGTACAGGCTGCACGCAGCCTCTAGTTAATATTAATTTTAATGGTTATTTCTGTTTAGCAGTTGATGGCGCCATAAGTTCTAGATGGCGAGAGGGTGAACCAACACACGATCAACTCCAGGATCTGGCTGACCACTTGCCAGACATCTGGAAACGGCTTGGTTCAAAGCTAGGAGTGAAACCGCACAAAATAACAGGCATTGATAACGATAACAACAATTACAAGGATATCCAGCAAAAAGCATATGCAATGCTAGAGTACTGGAAACAGTCGGGGCTCAATCAAACATACGAAAAGCTTGGTGAAGCACTACTAGCATTACAGAAAGAGAAACTGGCAGAACAGTTTTGTGGCCGGGAATGAGGAAATGCCTATTTTTTGTTTTTGTTTTCATGAGTAACTACTGGCAATACATCCACGGAGTTCTAACGTACTTATTTAAACACAATTGATTCTTAACGTCATCTAGGGGGCTTACGCCAACATTATTTTACAATCTAGTATTAAAAACCTCATGAATAATTAATGAAACAAAAAGAAAGGAAATCACTGAGCGTGGAGGGACCTTTACATGTGATATAGATGTTATCCTAATTTACATAAACTTTAACTTGGATTTTCTCCGCCGAAAAGGTCATATCGCCAAAATAACTGAATTACATGACTCTATACATCTAGACATCTAGACGTTTTATAAGCCCTTCGCAAAACTCGCAGCAGTGTTTTATCATATATAAAACACTCGCGCTGCGCCCTCGAGTTTTAAACCTGATAAAATACTGCTGCTCGTTTATTAGACTATACATAAACATCGAGTATTAAATATTAAGTATAATCAAGAGAGCATAAGATAGGGAATCTCCGATATGCGCGCTTGTGCGATGATAATGTGGAATAAAATCTATGTTTAGTAACCGGAAAGAAGCTAAGAAGTGCGCGAGCGTTCGACAATCTCATGGCGGCAAAATATTTTCGCGCTATCAGATTGTTGTCGCGCGCGCACCTTGCTTTAGCTGCTTCCGGTTACTAAAAATAGATTTTATTCCACATTATCATCGCACACCGTGCACACCTTTCTTATGCTCTCTTGATATAATAGAACAAGTGTAATGAAAATGAAAAAGGAGAAAAAAGAAAACCGGACAGAAGGCACTGTTGTCAGTCATCGTTTTTGCTTGAAATGGTTTCGAATGTCTTATATATATAACTGGACATAATGAAACAATTCACAGTTGTGAGCAGCAATCAAAATATAGAGCCGTACAAAATATATTTACTCTTTCGGACTCTGACAAAAGTTGCCAACGTTAAACTGTCGCTAAAAATCGGTGCCGCAGAGGAAAGTCCGACTGCTAGCAAGCCCCTTATATTCCTCTTTTTTTAGAATGGCTAAAATGGTTCCAGATGGCTAACGATGGCTAGACATGGTACGCATAGTTGGCTGAGTCTGTAAGTAGGGACTGCCGACTCTTTTGTTTTGTACCGACCGTTGAATTCCCCGTCAGCCCAGCAACGGGAAATACCATTGGTCAGTTTTTATAGTTCTGTCAGCGGCTCGTCAAAGTGACTCAAGTCACTAATAACAGTCGAGTGTAAAGCTTTGGCGTTCATGCAAGTGAAACACTTTAGGGACCGATCGTTCATTACGTCGCAGGGGGTGGCTTCCTAAAAAAATATGTATATTAAAATTGTACCCCACACAAAAAATGTCAAAGCAAATATTTACCTCCCCCCCCCCCCCCCTCTACAGTCACGGTTTAAAAAAATGTACCATACATTTTCATCGAAAATTATATATAAAAAATAATAATTAAATTAAATCGATCTTTCGCTTAAAAATGTTCTGCCAACATGTATGATTGGAATGCGAAGAATATAGACTCACACGAGAGGTGCCGATCACGAGAAAACAGATCAAAGACACGCGAAAGTAAAAAGCAGTGATACTTTGAGCGCTCACATGGCATTTTCACAAGTCACAAAGAGGTTGAGAGGAAAGGTTCGCTCGAAAATTCCCTTCTATTACAAGCGATTTTTCTTCTCTTATTGGAATCGAAGGAGAGTCTCCTATACTAATCGTCTCTGACTAAGAATTCTAAAAGAAAGTTATAAATTAAACTTCGACGTTTTTTGTGCGTCAAAGTTAGGAAAAACGTCCGTTTTGGACTCCCTGTTTCCAGTTGGAAGTCAGCGCGAGTCTTGGTGAGGGCCTGGAGTTGTGACGTCAATCGGACATCATTTTACTACAACTACCAGAATCCTTTGCACGGTTTCTTTTGTACCTTTAATTTAGACCATTGTCCTGCTATTCTCAAAGGAGTTGGAAAATCTGAATAAGAAAAATAATTCTATTATAGTCTAATCAGTATGAAATAAACTCCATCACAGGAAAGAGCATTTCGAAATTAGTAAAGTTGCCAAGTTTGGTGACATTTCATTGGATATTTACCATGTGGTGAGCTTTCAAGAGTCACAGAAATTAGAGATGTTTGGAAGGACGCCTTAATACATACAAGTCACTAGTCTCCAGGGCCCCAAAGGGAATTGAAAACTGACGGCCACAAGTTCTGGTTCTCAACTTTGAAAGGCCGTAAAAAAATACAGTTGAGTTTTAGCCTTCCATTTTTGCTCTTTAAAGTTCTAAAGAATAGTTTAAAGTTTAAATAAATTAAAAAAATTGGGGAGGTTAAAGGCACTTTAAATATTTACGGAGAAATTGACATTCTTTGTAAATTTGGGATTTTAAAATGCTCATTCCTCAAAATATATTTATCATATCACTCTCACTGAAATTTTCGGTGATTATCAAGTGTGACAATCTCTTTGGATTTATGTTTGTTTGTATGTACGTCGCTTGACGTTTGATGGATACTAATGAGGAAAAAACGTATTACCAAACAAAGATTCGGCTATTGAAGTTTATTTCTAAATCACTGAATGCATTAGAGCTTTTATTCATCAGATATCTTATTCAAGTGCCCAGTTCATGTGTTCATAGTTAATAGAGTGGAATGGTTATGAAACCCGGCAAACTTCAAAGGGGCTAACAAAGGCGCTGCGATTTATGTTGGAAAGGGGCAAGGCAAAAGATTGTGCAGGGTCATAGTTCATTAGCGTCCCCTGAACGACTGAACTCACACGTTTCTATTGGCTGATTGATTAACACATTGGAATTTCTATTGTGTTTTGTGCAGGGTCACGGTTGAAAAAAGCTAACAAAGACATATAACAAAGAAGGTCGCTGGGTTTCATAACCATTCCACTCTATTAACTATGATGTGTTCAACAATACTCAGTATTCAAGTGTATTCTAATGTACTCACGTTCTGCTGGAGTAAATCACATCTGCATTAACCGGTTAAAATTTGGCGGGGCATGGAATTCTGAATCACCGCTGCGAATTCATCACGATGATTTTGCAAGTCGTTGCTGACACAAAGCAGCCTTTTGAAATCATTAGCATAACAATTGCAATGTTTATCAACACAAAGTATCGCTATAGTCAACTCGTTTGGAAAACTGAAATGACCTAAAACAAAATTAACTTCCAGACATGGAAAACTTCGGACTGTATGGAACTTCTTTGTACTTTAATCCATACAATATACATAAATCAGCGTGCGAGTGTGGAATGGACTAACAGAGAAAGGTAGCAAGTCACGTGATTATATATTTGGTTGCAAAGGATCATGGGAAGACCTTTGAATCCTCCTTGGATCAGCTTCGATCGCGATTTAATCGAGTTCGGTTGAATGCTTCTTCTTTCGGTGAGTAACTGACTCCACAGTGCAGAGGGAGAGAACATGTTTACAATTGTTTTGCATTTTGGACTTATTTCTTTCAATGTTGCGGTTATCAAAGTTAGTGTCGCGTAGTGCTGTGCCTTTGAAAATTTCGATAAGTTTGCGAATTCGAAGTGATTTGCTAACACTAACAGATGTGCAGTTGCCGCGGACTAGAAAACAATTAAATAACCTCAGGTTTACTTGAAACAATCTGAATTTGCTGAAAATAAGTACATAAAGCTGAATAGCTCATCTGAATGCAAAATCCCTCGAGAACAGGATTCGCGTCATCGAAGTGCAAGAAATGGCACTGCAGGATGACTTTGACATCTTGTCATTTTCTGAGACATGGTTTAATACATGCGTTTCAGCTTCTGATATATACTTCATATAGCCTCAAAAATGAAGCTTCCAAAACAATCACACAAAGATTTCCTTCAAACTTGCATTAATGATAGTGCTACTACACCAAATGAAATAAAATCATTGATTGACAATCTGGATCAAAGTAAAAGTTCAGGAATTTATAACTTTCCTATACAGTTAATCAAACTTATAAGTTCAGACATAGCTCATCCCTTGGAATTAATAATTAATAATTATTTCGTAAATGGTTGCTTTCCTGACAAACTAAACATTCAAAAAATTATTCCACTGCATAAAGGTGGATCTAAATTAAATATCACAAACTTTAGGCCAATATCACTTCTGCCTGTCTTCTCTAAAATATGTGAACAAATCATGTTAGTACGTCTTAAACATTTCTTGGAGTCAAAGAAAATGATATTTGAGCACCAATATGGATTTCAAAAAAAGAAATCTACTGTCCTAGCCATATATTGGATCTTCTAAATAAGATTGTTGATGCCTTTGAAAGTAAATCCTTTTCTGCAGTGGTTTTCCTGGATTTCGCAAAAGCATTCAATACTGTAAATGTTGACATACTAATAGATAAACTTGATCATTATGGTCTAAGGGGTACTGCATTAAGTTGGTTTAAATCATACCTATTTAATAGAAAACAAATAGTTTCAATTAATGGTGTGCCATCAAGTGAACTCACAGTAACTTGTGGTGTCCTTCATTTATCTGTCCTAGGTCCTATTCTTTTTCTTTTTCTTTTTCTTTTATACATAAATGACATTGTAAATTCCTCCAAAAAAAAAAATTTTCTTGTTTCCTTTACTCGAGCAAAAATATCAATGAACTAGAATGTATCATAAATGGTGAACTTCTTGAAATCCAGGAATGGCTTTTATGTAATAAGCTCTCTCTCAATATAACTAAATCAAATTTTGTCCTCTTTCACTCTCCTAAATTCAAGGTTCCATTTTCACCAAAAATAAAAATTGATAATGAGATTATATTAGAACAAGGATAGTACCAAATATTTAGGCATTATTATTGATAAACATCTGACGTGGAAAGATCAAATAGCCACTATCAAAATGAAGTTGCCAAAAACACTGGGATTAATTTACAAAGCAAAGTATTATGCATCACCTCCAGTTCTCAAACAAATATATTGTGCGTTTTTCTATCCCTACTTTAAATATGCAATCCTATTATGGGGTAATGATTGTCCCACTCTGCTAAACCCTATAACAAATTTACAAAAAAAGGCCATCCGAGCCCTATCGAACGAGACATGGAACAAGCGCGCCACTCCTCTTTTCCATCAACTACACCTTTGACCTTGGACGATATCTTCAAACTTTAAATACTAGCCTCTTCATGTATGATATCTACCATAAAAAAATAAATGAAACTTTCCTAAATATGTTCACTCCGACCTCATAAGTGACTACGAGTATTTGTAGTGAATTTATTTATTAGCTACATTGTATATTAGATTGTGCTTCTTCCTTTTTTTTGTATTGCATTGTATGTATTATAGTATCGTACCCAGACTAGATAACCCCATGTTTTTTTCTGGTCCAACCAACTCTATTCTGTGTATACTTTATATTTGTATGCCTTCCATCTAGAGTGAAATAAAATTGTTGTTGTTGTTGTTCATGGTAGTGTTTCGTTCCATATAGTCTCCCATGCATTTTCTCTACTGTTTTACAGTATTAATTACAGGGAGACTATATGGAACGAAACACTACTATGAAGTATATACCCAACTGCGAATGTCCATTTTGATGTTTATAAGATCTATAGGCTCGACCGAACACGCAAAATTGGTGGCGGTGTTTGTGCTTACGTCAAAATAAGCCTAAAAGTAAAACCGTTAAAAGAATTGACTGGAATATCTGAATCAGGAATACACAAACTCTGGCTCCATGTCCAACATAGAAAACTGAAGTCATTGTTAGTTTGTGTTGTCTACATACCTCCTGCAGTGCATACATTTACGTTTATAATTACGGTCCGGATTTTGGGGCTATAGCTTTCGTTTCCTTTACTGTTGCTATGCCTGCATGGCGTTCGTTTTTCCTTCTTTGTAACATTATTCCGTTTTGTGTGGGTATAGTTAGTTTACGGCACAGGCATCGAGACTCCGTAAACTAAGTAATGATCACTTATCGTCAGATCCATCACCCCGCTTGATTTTACTAGGCATGGGTTTGAAACCAGAATGACATCTAGGAGTGTTGACGATAACTCAGTTACTCTACTTGGTTTTTCAATTATTTGAGTGGCGTTTACTGAAGTACAGAAAGAGAGCAAAGCGTCGCTGGGTTCTCAGACAGTAGATCACAGTTCAAGTCCCCGGGTAAAATTATATCTTTGTTAAGAGACAGCGCTTGGGTATAGCTTTGCATGAGTTCACTTTCGACGAGGAATGTGATGGAACTATCACGCTGCCGTAAATAACATACAATAAGCGACACGTTATAAAGGTAAGATCCGAGATAACTGCAACCTTAGGCAAATAAAATACTAAGTACCGAGGAAATAAAAGCAACGCCGGGCCAATGCAGCAAAAATATATCCGATTGGCGCACCAGTCTAAATGGATAAAAGATAAATAACTATACCGAAGAGAAACGGAGAGACTGGAAAGGCACAATAATAAGAAAGGGTAACGAAAGCTTCCCTAACTGACCGATAATGAACTACATATAATGGCGTAGCCAGGGGGAGGTTCCCCCTTCGTGATTTCCAAAGGGTAAAAAGCTCTGTAAGATGATGGACCGCCAGACCTCTCCCCCCCCCCCCCCCCCCCCCCCTCTCTCTCTCTCTCTCTCTCTCGGAACTAACCCTTTGCGGAACTCCTGGCTACGCCTCTGCATAAATCGAGAAAGAAAGAATGAAATAAACTCGTACCTCTAGGAAAATAGCGGGAGCTGGCGGATCAAGAATAAGGAATAAGGTACCAGAATAAGGAATCAGGTACCAGAGGTCATAAGGGTGCAAACGTCATTGTCAGAAATCGATCCCACGCGTGCGCACTAGGCATCAAATTACGACCGTAAATAGACATTGTATTACTCAGAATCTTACAGTACTTTCTATGGAAGTTTGTGTTTGGAGTCCAATTGTGAAACAGAATTACAATAAACCTTCAAATGTATCGCGTCTTTTTTTTCTAGCATGTTATCGACTGTAAAATTGCATGTAATCGAGTTGAAGCGAACAATTCTGGCTTCCTTAGCCACACTAATGGTTAGCGTTTCTTAATTTGTAACGATGGAATCGAGTAGCTTAAATGTCATTTTATCACAATACTCCAGTATCCTATTCGAAACTTACCGCTGAATGCAATGACTACAGACGCATGTACTCAGGCTTAGCCTCATTCTGAAGTTAAAACATTCATAAATACCAGCACGCTTGGCACAAATGACCCTAAAATCTATCACTTTGCTATATTTTAAAAAGTTTCCAACATAGAAGATTTAATTTTTGTGGGATGATGAAGACCGACGACCTAAACAAAATCCGATGATTTGATCTACCGTAGACATCTTGATGACGTCACAGTTACGTCATGTATCCATTTATAATAGGTTTCTCGATGTTTTCAATTACCTTGAACATCAGTAAATTTTAAATTTTCGATTTCCCATCATGTCGACAACAAAGAAACCGAAAACCCGAGTTCGATTGGTTAAGAGGGAGAAAGGTTATGAATTTTGAATTTTGGCAATTTTCCCCGCCAAACTTTGGCGGGAAATATTCAACACAGAACCATTTACAAAATAACTTCTTCATTCATCTTTTAGAGTTTAAAATATTTGTTTACGACAATCTAGCAATCAAAAGAGTAAATCGGTACCCACAATCGTATGTTTTTAGAATTTTCGATTTTTGAGAGGAAATACTTTAAAATTCCCAGTGAAAAAGAGGAAACGTCATTATGACGTCATATATTTTTGAAAACGTCTTTTAAAAATAACTATTCAAGTATTTTTCGGGTCTTAAAGAGGAACTGTACTTACTGTACACTAAATAGCCGCAATATATATATTTATTAGCGTTACGGAATGTACACAAGTGGGTAGGAATTAATGCAGAATGTTGTTATGTTATATAAACAAGTTACATAATCCCGTTGGGATAGCGTTGAGGGTGTATAAAGAGGAGTGATTAATATGTAAGAATCATTCGAAGGCGTTTCTCTACCTTGATACCTAAATTTTCTTCATGATATATGTTGAGAACAGAAGAAATTACTAACTACACATCTATACAGACGTGATTGGCCATGCAACATCATATACTGCTGTAATTATACGTGTCCGACAAGTATCAATAAACGAGATGCGTTTCTCTACCTTGATACCTAAATGTATGATGTCGGACCCAGAACTGGTAAGCGAAACCGAAACTCCCGTAGTCTCCTCAAAGAGCAACTGCATGGTTCTTCGAATTTGGAAGCTTTGCTGGCTGGACAGTTCCCGAATAATACAGAGTCTGATGAGCTGGCCGAAGATTTTAGTGCTGAAAAGAAGCTACGTCGTGTCGCAGAAAAGAGAGCCACGTGCGAGGATCAGAGGGAATAAACAGTACAGGACTGATATCTCTCAGCGCGGTATCAACCCTTTCGCTACAACACGAGTCTTCAGGCAAAGGACAAGTGTTCAGCTAGCTGCGGGAAGCTTTGACACTTGGCGAATTTTGCAGCATGTCCAAATAACCAATAGCCGTGCCTCGACAAGTACGACCACAACCAATTGAAAGTGTGGTGGACAAGAAGTACGAAGATACTGTGCACAGGCTAGGAAAAGCTAAGTATAATCTGTCGTCTGAAATTTCCAATTCTTTGATAACTGAGCACGCTTGAGCGTAACTACGCGTAATACAGCGGAAATTGTGATATCTGAAAAAGGTCTAAGGAAGACTAGTTCACATGTTTGGGTTTGGGAGCACTTTATAGGAGCTCAATTCATTCAGAAAACTGTTTTTGAGCAATACAACTTTCCGTTTGTACTATTCCCGCCCTGGCGCGGTTTAGTAACAATAAGTTAGCAATTCAAAACAGTGAATTCGTACAGAAGGCTACTATTGCTCTGTTAGCTGTTGAATCAGTATTGGAATGCAGCTTCGCCCCTACGGTGGTAAATCCATTGTATGTTTCGATTCAGTCAAACGGTGAAAATAGGCTTTTATTAGAACCTTAGATATCCGAATGCCTGTTATTTGTAGATGCCAAGCCTATGCTTGATCGTCTGTTAGATCTTTCGTCAAATTGGCTTTATTCGTCTGATATTAAACCTGGTTATCACCATATTGAGATTTTCTCGCTAGATCAATAAGTGTTCGGTTTTTCCTGGCCATTCGGCGCTGTTACGAAATACTACAAGTTTACGGTCTTGCCATTTGGCTTGTCAACTGGTCCAAGTCAAGTCCTTACATATTCACTTAACTTATGAGACTGCTAGTGAAATATTCGCGTAGTAAAACGTTTAAATTAGTTGTTTACCTAGATGATGGTATGGGTGTTTGCCAATGTTTTGTATTCGACCAGCAATTTTTGTCAAATCGGGTTATCACCATACTAAGATTTTCCCGCTAGATCAATAAGTGTTAGGTTTTTCCTGGCCATTCGGTGGTGCTATGAAGTACTAGAAGTTTACTGTTTTGCCATTTATTTTGTCTACTGGTCCTAACATATTCACTACTGAAACTTATGAAGCTGTATGTTACTGCAATATTCGCGTATATTATATCGAGTATCAAGATAGTCGTTTACCTAGACGACGGTAATCAATGCTAGACAAGGTGGGATTCCTTTGTAATCCTGGACGCTTTTTATGAGAATTCACCGTCTAGAAGCGTAACACACCGACGAACCATATTAGTCGAAATCATTTGTGAATACTGTCCGTCTACCAACTAGAATCGTTCATACAGACGCACGTACGTGTCAGTGATGTCGGTTGTGCTGCCTTTATATCGATGGTAATGCATGAGAATTGGGACTCGCTAGAAATGAAACCAAGCTCCACTTGGATGGAAATAAAGAATATGTTAATTTTGCTCTGTATCATTTTGTACACTTACTATCCGATACTATTGTCAAGTGGTTCATGGACAATTAAGCAGTTCAAACTTGTTTATTCTGGCAGCATGAAAGATCATTTGCACAAATTAGGTGTTAGATAAATGCTATGGTGCCAAAGTAAATAACGCTGACATCGAGCCAGAATGGATACCTCGTACTCTCAATAAGAATGCGGATTATGTTGTTGTTTATTAAGACTGGAGAGTGAAAGACTCTTATTTTCGTGCAGCTACGTCTTACTGGCCGGGACCTTGCTCCCAATCGACTGTTTTGCTAGTTTTAAACGGTAAAGTTCCTCGATTTTATTCAAAGTACTTAAATACAGATATGCTAGGCATTGATTCCGTGGCCGCAAGTTTGGCTGGTGAATTCTAGCTGCTCGTTATGTTGGTACCGATATTTCCCAGTACAGAAAAGAATCGTAAAGCATGTCTGCTACTGCCAGTGTAAAGGCAATATTAGTTTCTGGTGTGACATTTAGACAATTTGTTATTGATTTTGTCTGTCGAGAATGGCAGTTTAATAATACAACTCAATACGATACAGTGTTTTTATTGCTCGATGGAGCATTTATTACCGCTAATAATTTTAACTGGCCGGGCTAGACTGCAAGAGAGTACGGCAGTATCTTGACTGGTCTAGACTGCTAGCCAGTGTAAAGGCATTAATTCTACTAGTTACGGTTTACGGTAGACATTTTGCTATTGATTTTGTCTGAGAATGGCAGTTTAATAATACAACTCAATACGATACAGTGTTTTGATTGCTCGATTGAGCACTTTATTACCGCTAATTATTTAACTGGCCGATCTAGACTGCTAGAGAGTACGGCAGTATCTTAACTGGTCTAGACTGCTAGCCAGTGAAAAGGCATTAATTTTACTTTGATTTTGTCTCAGGTTGAGAATGGCAGTTTAATAATACAACTCAATACGATACAGTGTTTTTATTGCTCGATGGAGCATTTATTACCGCTAATTATTTTAACTGGCCGATCTAGACTGCTAGAGAGTACGGCAGTATCTTAACTGGTCTAGACTGCTAGCCAGTGTAAAGGCATCAATTCTACTAGTTACGGAATACGGTAGACATAATTTGCTATAGTGATTTTGTCTGTTTAGAATGGAAAAGTCTTTGAACACTGGTATAATATAAAATCATTGCTCGTTTCTGAAACTTAGCACACGATCTCCGTTACGGTTGGAGCATTACTGCTATATAACAAGCCCGTCTAGACAGAACGGCAGTATAACAGCACTGGCTCATTAACTTTATGTTCACTGGAACGACACACTGAATAGCCTGCTTATTATAGAGAAATGTGTTTTGTGCATCACGTTGCGGCCACTGGGCCTGTTCTAATATTATTGTTTTTTATCTCCTTTTACAAGGTGAACAAGCGTTTAATTTGCATTGAAGGTTAATGGCTTTATGGATCCATAGTTACGGAAGTTAGCAGCCGCCCCTGCGTGCTGTTCAAGCGGAAGCTAACACAATGGACATATATTCAAGAGCCTTCAATAATTTGGGCCTATCCGAAATTTCTCCTCTACCGTCTATGAGATTTCAGTTGCGCTGTAAGATTATTACTAACAATGTAATTGTCCATATTCAGTACAAGAAGTCTCTATTTTACGGAAATAATTGGGCGTACAAATTGTACAGCTTTACCAGCATTTGCGCTCCAAAATTAGTATATCAGTTATATTCTTTAAGCCGGTAAAAATATATATATATATTATCTGAACTAACTCCAAGAAAGGGCCCTGTTACTTCAGAAAATAATGTTACCGTGAATTTTTCAGACTTCACTAAACCGCAATTTGTGTTACAGCATACACCGCGTTTCACTGAGTTAGCCAGTTTGTACTATATACTGCGATGTTAAATTTTGCGATAACAGTTCTGTCGAGCTGTATATCATTGCTGAAGAGTAAGACTGATATTTATAGGATCGTTTCACAGTGTTTATGGCTGAAACAGACTTTTATTACAAGTACCATTACACTATTGTTTAGGTCAAAGTAAATCGTGCTGATCAAAAGATGGATACGTACGTCAAGACAACCTTGTTCTTTGCTTTCATTTTCTAGAAGTTTAAATGTTTAGCTTGCATCATGGTCTTTCTTTATCATCGAAGGTCGGGCATCGATAAACGAGATGCCCATCCCTGATCTGTTGTTTGTGTTTAATGCAGTTTAGCTAGTAAATGTTTTATGCTCGTTTCAAGGTGATAAGAGTATAAATATATTTATTAGCGTTACGGAATGTACACAAGTGGGTAGGAATTAATGCAGAATGTTGTTATGTTATATAAACAAGTTACATAATCCCGTTGGGATAGCGTTGAGGGTGTATAAAGAGGAGTGATTAATATGTAAGAATCATTCGAAGGCGTTTCTCTACCTTGATACCTAAATTTTCTTCATGATATATGTTGAGAACAGAAGAAATTACTAACTACACATCTATACAGACGTGATTGGCCATGCAACATCATATACTGCTGTAATTATACGTGTCCGACAAGTATCAATAAACGAGATGCCCATCCCTGATCTGTTGTTTGTGTTTAATGCAGTTTAGCTAGTAAATGTTTTATGCTCGTTTCAAGGTGATAAGAGTATAAGGTCTTTTTTATGTTTATTCAATTTAGAAAGCATGACTGATTCAGACCCATGACGTCAGAAAATGTGACGTCACAGGAAACTTCAGTTCTTAATAACTCAGCAAATATTTATCGTAGAGACTTTAAAATTGCGGCAATCAAAAACACATATTTATTTTGTTGTGATAACATGCTTTATTTCAAACGTATAGGTAACGCACAATTTGACCTTAAAAGGAGTCGTTCGTTATGACGTCACAGCAACGTCAATATACAAACGTGTTTGATCCTAAAGACGTTATTTCATTTTAATATTAACATACGAAAATTTCGTTAAATTTGACAGCGAATTAAACAAGATGTGCTGGTTTATATATTTTTGGCTCGCTTTTAGTGATCGATTTTGAGGTAACTTATGCCAGGCGTGCAGCCAGATGGTGGGCTATTCACAACTCTGCGTATTGTTGTAGTTTCGTATTTTGCATCTTCTCGCTGGTATTTATGAATCTTTAACTTCAGAATGAGGCTAAGCCTGAGTACATGCGTCTGTAGTCATTGCGGTAAGTTTCGAATAGAAAACTGGAGTATTATATGCAAATGTAACTTAGTATTTACCGACAGCTTCCCAGTGAGGTTAAATTTGAGTGATTTTCAGGTATCTGCACACTACAACAGCTCGAAAGAACATCAAAACGAATAATAGGTTTATATGTCTATAGGTTTTTTTGTGGTTTATATGCGTTTTATCATAAGATTGTGCAATTCATAATTCTGCCACTTATGCCGCTCCTGCAGGGAAGGTATGTACTCCTTCACCCAGCGCTTTCAATAGTGGTCGGCTAGCAGCTGTGCCTGTCGCCATCTCTTTAGGCTGAACTTGTCCGTTCCGTCTACAATCCCTGGAGGAATATTCATAGAGTGTCGCACGTTCAAGAAGTGGTTTGGAGTCAATGGTTCATCATCTTGAGGGCTAGAGGAGTTCGGTGTCAGTGGCCTTGAGTTTGCAATACGCTCAGCTTCAGTAAACACCGTGTTCAAGACCTATTCATTAATGGAGTCATTGCCGAGGATGGCCTTTAGACTTCTCTTGACTGTCCGAACCAGCCTCTCCAACACTCCTGACTTTCAGCCTCTCTGCAGCAGTTCTCTTCCCACCTTGGCATGGTCCAACTTCTTTATCGCCTCCCGGATCTTCTTATCGGCACCTACGAAATTGGTCCCGTTATCGGAACGCATCTCCTTCACGTGCCCCCTTCGGTTCAGAAATCGCATCAACACCATCATAAAGTCGTCAGTTTCCAGGGACTTAGCCAACTCGAGATGAACAGCTCGAGAGTTCATACACACGAAGATAGCTCCCCAGCGTTTCTCTGTTACTCTTCCTCTTCCTCGTTTCACGTAGAATGGTCCGAAGTAATCGACACCGGTATAAGTAAATGGAGGCTCTTATGGAATTAGTCGTACTTTCGGCAACTCTCCCATTTCTATCTTGGGAGCTGTCCGCTTCTTGCAATGGATGCAACTTTGTAGAACTTCACTACCCAAAATTGCTCTATCAGTTGGAGGTTTCGAATCAGAATGGTTGTGATGTGGTGTTTCTTGGGTAATATCATTGGATTCATAGCATCAGCAGATATCGGGGCCATTGATATTCTCCCGCCTACCCGCAGAACATCATCTTCTTTCAGGATCGGCTTGAGCTTCACTACTTCACTAGAAAGTTTCACTTGCTTTCCTTCCTTCAGGCTTCTTACTTCACATGGATAACTCGTCGTCTGACTACTACTGCTGCAATCCTTCTCTTGGCTCTCTCCAGATCATCATGGGTGATTTCTCTAGACACATCACCTGCTTTAGGATTCGTCTTCTTCTCTATGCGACACTTAAACCAATCGATGAACTTCAACATCCAGGCCACCGTGCGGAGGGTGTGCATCCAGCTCGAGGACCTAGTGATAAGGTCATGGACCGTTGTGACGGGGTCAAGCTGGGTGACATAGATCTCCTTCTTCACCTCAAGGCTGTCGACTTCTACAGATTCATATTCATTCTCAGGCCATTTCTCTTCACATTCTCTCAGGAACGTCGGTCCATTCATCCAGCGTTCATTCCTAAGGAATTAATCCATCTCCATTCCACGACTGGCATCATCTGCGGGGTTTAGTTTGCCCGGAAAATGTCTCTACTGCTCAGGGCACGTTAGCTCTCTAATCTCAGTCACTCTGTTGGCAACATACGTTTGGAAACGTCGGTTTTCATTGGAAATGTAGTTCAGCGTGATCACCGAGTCGGTCCAAAAGACAACTTTATCAAAATCGAAATCTAACTCACTTCTGACAGCATGATCCATACGTGCAGCAAGAAGTGCTCCTTGTAGCTCTAATCGCGGAATACTGACACTCTTGATAGGAGCATTCCTTGATTTACCAATCACAAATGAACAGTCGGTTGAGCCATCTGGATACTCAATACGCAGGTAGGTGGCACTACCATACCCGGTCTCTGACGCGTCACAGAAATGATGGAGCTGTAGTGTGACTCCCTCATGGTCAAGACGGCTAAAGTAGCACCGTGGAATGTTAATCTTCTTCAGAAGAGGAAGACTACTCTTCCATTTCTGCCAGCTATTGAGAGCCTCGCCCCTGATTGGTTGATCCCAAGGAGGCTTTTGTCGCCATAGAGATTGCATGATCTGTTTCGCTGGTAGCATCACAGGAGCAGCAAAATTCAGAGGATCGAAAACCGAGGAAATAGTTGACAACACACCTCGCATGGTGTTATGCTTATCTAAATTTGCTACTTTGAATCCAACAGTGTCAGATTCAATGTTCCATTGAACCCCAAGGGCTCGGTCAACAGGTAGGTCATCAAGGTCAAGGAATGGCGCAGCTCTCTTCTCAACAGGTGGTATAACTGCTAACACTTCACGGTCACTGCTCATAAACTTAGTAAGGTTGAAACCTCCTCTACCACACAGATCAACCAGCTGATGAGCCAATCTGATAGCTATAGCTGGTGTGGCCACAGACTTCAAGACATCATCAACGGCCTCGCGCACGGTGTTGGTGATCACTCGCGTAACAAAAAACATCACAACGTACATCGTGCGTTATACATCGTGCATCGAGCCTTCCTGAAATGCTCGATGCACGATGGCTGATGCACGATGCTCGAATATCGAGCCTGCATTCCTTTCATCGTGCATCTATCGTGCCTTCATGGAGCCTAGATCGAGCCTTGAATGATTTTGGATCGTACCTTCATCGAGCCTGGCATCATTTCATTCGTTTTTGCTGCAAGTTGTTTAGTTTCTTTCAAAATGTATGGGTTTTATCGAATTTGGAAAAGCTTGGTCAATAAGGTTTTTATTATATGGCGAAAATAGTGCTAAAAACACACTTTTTGACGCGCCGGCCAGGAACCCACTTCGCGGTAAACTGAACAGCAAATATAAATTAAGCTAAAATTAGACCGAGACCCGACGAGTTTAGGGGCCGACCATTTGACTTTTGAGGGGGGGGGGGGGGGGGGGGGGGGGGGGTGTTCTTGTCTGTGCTCGTTTTTTTTTTCTTTAGCAGTGTTGTTGCACGAATTTTTTTTTGCGAAAAAAGCGGAGCCAGAACAAAGCTTTTCCGCTTGCAGGATATTTTTTTTCGCCACCGTTGGCTTGCAGGTTATTTTTTTTCAAAAACACCTCCCCCCCCCTCCCCCCCCCTCAAAAGTCAAATGGTCGGCCCCTTACTTGAAGTTGAACTCGTGGTGTTCACAACAGGTTTTTTTTCGACATCAAAAATGCTTTTTATGGATGAAAACTGACCTGTTCTTCACTTCAGATGCACTGAATTTCAATGACAACTTTACCAAGAACCCGAATGACATTATCTGGAGACAAACGTGCATATTTGTGGAAGATTTGAAAGTTGAAAACAGGCACGTTGAAATCACTAGAGTTGAGTGGCGATACGATAAGCACACTGAAAAACTTCACAAAACGAGCTGTAGAAGAATACGAACAAACTTGTAAGTACTAACTAGTAAACACTCTCGTGTTATATGCCAGTTACCAAATGTGAATGCTGAATTTCTCAACCCATATGTAATAAAACAATCTGATTTCTTTGATGAAACTGTGTGCTAATTATAAGTTAGTTTACGCGTGTTGCCGGAATAATTCTTTGTACTGCGATTTTAGAAGCGTTGGGGTAGCTGAACTTTTCATTGTGTTTTTGGAAGTCTGCATGTACAGCAATTTCAGCTTTTGTATATTTAATTTGACAGCTACATGTAAAAAGTTATTTATCCACTAATCCAGCTTCTAACGTTCAATTCATTCGTTTTTGCTGCAGTCATTTCCATCGAACTTGCGAGAGTCGGAAAGCTTCTTTAGTTTGCTCTATAAAGTTGAATTTTAGCCGAAAAACGGAAATTAGAAAGATACTTTAAATTAGTATTTGCCTTCATGTGACAAGTTGTTTAGTTTCTTTCAAAATGTATGGGTTTTATCACCATTTGTTTACGAATGGTTGTGAAGGAATTAGGAAAATCTTGAGCGGTCAAGATGAAAAATGTTGCCCGCTGAGCAACCATTCAGAGTCCGCTTGGAGTCTTGCCTGCCCACGGAGCTGCCATATAATAAATAGTCAGATAATTTATTATACCATTTCAATGTCCTGATATAGGATTATTAAGATTAAGTGGATCAGTTGAAAAAAAAGATTATTCTAGAAATTGATTTCGGTTACACAGAGTGAACCGAATCTCTAAATCTCTCTTAAAAATAATACATTGCACCACTCGAATCTTTGCCATACTTCATCAAAAATTCATCAAGTATACTTGTCAAATGGTGCATCCAAAATGAAGAAACTATATATTTGTACATACATTGTAAGAAAGAAATGAAAATAGGAACTAATTCCTTGGCTGATAGATGTACATATATGGTCAGTCTGAGCACCATTTCTTTCTTCGAAACTATATACTCAAAGCTTACAGTTTTTAATAGTATGGCTCGCAGTTTAAAACCTCAGACTGCTTCAACTTGAGTTCTATTATGCATTTTGGGTGTTTTTCGGTATTTCTCTCACTTTAGAAAATCCATTCTTGTAGTCTCGCCTGAAAATCATAAATTAAGTTGAGTCGAGTTGGTATGTGCAATGAACTAAGTGTAGTGACTACCCTGGATTCCAGAGGTTAAATGTTTTGCCTTTTGTCGGTAAATTCGGTGAGCGCACGGAAGGCAAAACAAATTGTCGCGCGCTCACCGAATTTACCAACAAAAGGCAAAACATTTAACCTCTGGAACCCAGGGTCACCCAGTGACATGATTATGCAAAATGTTATGAGCCTGGCATCGTGCCTTCATCGAGCTTTGGATCGTGCCTTCATCGAGCTTTGGATCGTGCTTTCATCGAGCCTTTGCCTGAATATTATCGTGCCTTTATAGAGCCCTAATGGTGCCATCATCGAGCCTAACGTAAAATGCTCGATCTAGAACTTTGAAGGCTCGATAATCGTGCCTCGATGCTCGATCCGAACATCGAGCCCCGAGGGCACGATACGCGAATCTGGCAATTTTGTGCATTTAAAATGGCAGTCTAACGCTATAAAATGGATTGTGTATGTAAAACCATCAACAAACCACAAAAAATACGAAGTGCAAATGAAACCATAGTTAATGTGCATCAGTAGAATATATAATGGAGGTTCTGGGCCAGCACCCTCGTTTTTTGTTGCAAGCCCGCTTGATGACCCCCTCCCCCCAACATCTTGTTTGGCCCTTGTCAACCACAATATGTGCGTTCGAGTGTACCAAATCCCAACTTATTATCTCTCGAGTACCATAGATGTTGTAATTTGGTACACTCGAACACACATATCGCGGTCAACAAAGTCCAAAAAATACGTTGGGATTCAGGGGCCATCAAACAGACTTACAATAAAAAACAAAGGTACTGCACCATAACCACCATATTATATACTACTATAGTAATCCACTCCCCCTTTCTGCCCCATTTGTTGTCCACCTTAAACAGCAATTAGAGAAAGGCTAGTATAAGGTATATGTCGAACGATGACTGAGAAAATAACTTGTAGTTGGTTGATGCGGTGGTAGGACACGAAATGCGTAAGAAAGTGTTCTAAGACGACAGAGTACTGTGCTCAACATAACTTCCAGATACAAAGAAGGAGCGCCTTATTCGTCCCATGTTCGAAGTGTGGTCGTGGTTGTCGTACGAGTTACGGACTTTGTACGAAGTGTGGTGCACCACAACGCCGCCTCATTCGCGAGACGAAATACCGCGAGACGAAATGCCGCACTAATGATTGCTTTTCAAAGGTGTTGGCGGAATTGAAGAACCACAAGGTATTTCTAGATGATTAGAAATCGGGATATGAAAAAGAAAAAGAAGGAAGATAGACAGGATACCACTCCTATCTTCCTTCTTTTTTTCGTATGTTAAATAATAGATAGGCCTATAGTATACGCCACTAGTATGGACGATCCTCTTGGCTTGCTTGGTGGTGCCAGCCTACCTATGTTTGATATTAATTCTCTTATTCCACGGTCATATCTCAACCCCTTGGAAATGTGCACCGAATGTCTCTGCCCAATGAAAGTGCTAGGAACTGAATTCATATGTTCCACCTGTGGTCTTGTTTCCGAGGCTGAATTAAGCGAAGAAACGATCGACGTTGCTACTCGGCTGCGTATAGTAGGGCCGGATAACTCTCGGTATCAACGCGATCTCGATCGTATGAGCCCAACGGACAACCAAGAATTTCAACGGCGTACAGCTATGAGAGAACTACAGGCATACAACACTGCTTATAAACAAAGTCACAACCTCTTGTTTCCCACAAATGTATTAGTAATCGTGGCGGATGTATTCGTCCAAGCGAAGAAAGTTTGTGTCAAGCGTAGTCATGCTAAGAGAACTATTCTGGCTGCGCTACTCTACCATGCATGTATACAATGTGGGTTCGTTCGCTCTAAAAGCGAGGTTGCTCATTTCATGCAACTCAACAACCAGTGTATCTATCGCGGCAACGTCTTTATACGCTCGCTACATGCCGACGACAAAATTGATATTGACTTGAATGCTGATCACATAGCTCCTCGTATTTTTGCCAAACTCGACCTCTCTGAAGTACGTCTCCAACAAATAGTCTATGAGGTCGTTCATACAGCAATCGAAGGTCATATAGGTCTCCACTCCATACTTCACACAAAAGTAGTTGGAGCAAGCTACGAGGTGCTACGTCGTGCAGGAGAATGTATCGCTCTTATTGACGTTGTTAAACGGTGCGGTATACGTAAGAGTTCGATCGTACGTTTTATCGACGAGTTGCTTGCTCACCATTCACACTTCGAACCTATCTATGATAAACACGAACTAAATAGTAGTCGAACGATAACCGCCGAGTAAGAATTTTAATCAATTTTTTTTTAGAAAAACCAAAAAGCAAAACTGGTGTCACCAGAACATCTCTAGGAACCACTTTCACCTTTTTCCTTCCTTCGCCATTTTCGTTCCTAGAGAGGTTTTTGCTTTTTGTGTGCCGGGCCCGGCTTTACTGTATTTGTTCTACTGTATTTGTTCTACTGTTTCTTTGGATCCTGCCCTAACTGGTTGAGGTACAACCGGCACTCCTAGGAACTCTATTCGAGATCCCGTAAGCTCTAAACCCAAGTATCCGAACCAGTATTGACATTATTTCTACTGTAATTATTCAACTTCTGCCACATCGACAGACGCGCTACCATTTGTGTGGAGCTGGAGGCTTTTTACTCTACCACATGTGGCCCCCGCAGGATTCGAACTCTGAACTCAAGGGGCCTCCATTTTCACTCGAGCCCAGCGCAGAACCGTGAGGCCACATGTGATAGACGAAAGATTTGGCAGCAAAAATTATATTTATGTCTTACACTATGCTAATTAGTGGCTGATGAAATCGAAACAGAAATTTACATATGAACCAGACATACGAATTAAGCACAGCTGCTCTTAGCAAAGTGAAAATAAAACCCGTGTTTATTTCTCTCGTAGGACATTTCGATTTTTATCCCACTAGACTGTCAAGTTGTGCTCGCAGTTCTTGTTTGAGTTCGGCTCGAATTTGTTCCATGCTTTTTTCACTCTGTACCAAAGCTTTGTGGCGAATTTCAACCCTCATAGCCTCGTATTTTTCTGCTTCAGCGAGGATGAGATTATATTCAGAATCGTATCAGACACATTTTCATCACGTAGGGCTTTTGACACGAGACCACTAATCGTGGTAGGCCAATTATGACACCAACACCGGATAGAGCAACCGCCAAGCCTGAGCTTGATAAAATCACAGATAGGCCACCCGTGGTCACAGCGATACCATGAACGATTCCCTGCGCACGGCATATTTCTTACGCACACCTTCGTAATGTTTTTCTTGGGTTTCTATATCCGAAAGCGTATCGCGGACTGTTTGCAGCCGAAAATTCTCTCCAGTGAGCTGGGGATAGATCTGTGGTGCCGTCGGAATTGTTTGAATTGAATCGCTTGCCATTATATAGCTACAATGTATGCTTTAACTTACTCAATCTTCGATACGTAGAGAATGGGTCGACCACGAAAGTCTATGGTGTTGCCTTTCTCATCGCAAATTGTCAGGCGAAGGCTGTTTCTCATCGACCCTACAGCTCGAGCGGTTAGTTGGAGTAGTGAAGTGTATGTTGATTCTGCGAATCTTCCGCCTCGGATCTGTAATCTAGCTAGGACTTTCGATCGTTTTCCATCTCGAATTGAAAAGCTGGAATCCACCACATCGCAGTTGACATACGCTGTGTGGATATTTTGTACCGTCAGTTCATGACTACCCACTGGCACTGGAAAATCTAGACCTCTTCCATGGGTTGGAAATATGTTGGAAATTAGAATTTCCAACAAAATTTCCAAGGGTTGGAAATTTTAAATGTTGGAAATTTACTGGAAGTTTCAATTTCCAAGGGTTGGAAGTTGCAACTTCCAAGGGTTGGAAATTATGTCTTCCAAAAACAAAACAAAATCACGCGAAGTTGTCACACATTTACTTGCAGAATTTTATGAGGGTTTATTGCAAACGAAGATTTCTGTTTTGTTTTTACGGTTTCCAGTTCTAAAATTATTGCAAGTAATACTCGTCAAGCAGATCGTTATTTCCAACATATTTCCAACATATTTCCAACTTATTTCCAACTTATTTCCAACATATTTCCAACATATTTCCAACATATTTCCATCAAATTTCCAACATAATCCCAACAACTTTCCAACATATTTCCAACTTATTTCCAACTTATTTCCAACGTATTTCCAACGTATTTCCAACCCATGGAAATATAAATTTCCAGGGGATGGAAATATGTTGGAAAATCAAGGCGACAGCATTCTTAGCCAATCAGTGCCCAGTTTATAAAAATCGGGCAACGATTGAAAGCTTGAAAATTTGGCGATGTAAAATAATGGCGTCGGTCGGCTTCGGTCTTAAAAGTGATCAAGAACAACGTGGATGAAGTTTTCGCCTTCATTGAAAAACATAACAGTAACGATGAACTCGACAGCGAGCCTGAAAGGATGTTTATCGAAGAAGAAGAGTCGGAAGTTTACCATGAGGCATGAACGACGAGTAATTGAGGTAAGTTCGGAGAGCATGCACGCGCTTGAAAAAATATGAAATTATGAAGGCAGCCAAATTGAACGAAACCAATTGAACGTGTTTGGATTTCTTTGTTACGGTTTGAAACCTTACTTTATATAGCCTGAATAACATAATTATACACCTGAACTAATCTTAATGGAGAATTTAGCGAAGTTTTCAAGTGATCTTTTTCAGTGCAGTGCCAGTGGCGTTACTTGTATTCTGCAGTTTAGCCGCAAAAATTATTACAACTTCGTTCCGTTTTGCGAAATGCTAGCAGCTAGGACTCAGGCAGACCTGGCCGAGAAACTTAGGGCCCGTTTACAAGGGTTACCCTAGCACTAGGGTCAAAGATAGCCTGGGTTTACAAGCAAAATGATTCAGTTTAAACGTAGGGTTACCCTGGCCTAAGTCACATGCCCGGGTCAACTCAACAAGTCTGTTACAAATATATTCTTCATTTGGAAAGCCGTTTCTTATATAAAAATGTCATACTAATGAATGAAAACATATGCTACTAATATTACTCTTATCCGGTTCAAACAGATCTATGGAATTGATTTTGATATTACTGATCATGACCTGTGATTGTACATGTGAAACGCTTAGGCTCGCGACCGCCAAAATCATTCATATATCAAGCATTAAGAGAACAACATGGCGGACACGAGTAGACTGTAGAGTTTTGGCGGGTTTTGGTGTACTAACATTGATTCTTCTTTCTGTGGTGCCCTTTATTGCAGCTGTCCTAAGTATCCTAAGATGTTGTTATCTTACCTACTTCAATGTAATGTATGGATCAATTCCAAACCCGTGCATGACCCCCCCGGGCCACCCCCGGGCATTTGAACATTTTGAAAAAAAATTGATCAAATGCCCCACTACCAAAGCAGAAAAACTGTTCAAATGCACCACCAGTTTTTAATCCAGGCTGTTCAAATGCCCCACCATCGGGGACCAGATCGGAAAATTTCCCAAAAAAAATCGACAAAGACAAGGCAAAGACTATTGACAAATAAATGAAATCATTGCTTTATTGACAACTCTGACTCAAGCAATTCACAGGAAACACCGACGGTGAAAACCACCTTCAACCGGTCAGGGATGAGAACAATCATTTCTACCGGCTCGATCGTATATACTTTATAATAAACGTAATGGCTTGAAATTGAATATGTTAGCTCATGTTGTTGGTATATAAAGTACATGTATGTAACAGGCACCAATCGGTCCGTCTTTTACCGATATAAATAATTATGTTTCTAACTCGCGCTGTCGAGGGTCGCAGCAAATTCAACTTATCACAACTCTTGTCACACACTTAATATCACGCAGTCGGTCAAAGTTCACGAAACAAAGCAAAACAACATAGTTTATAGGTTTAAACATAAACAATTTACCTCTGAAAGTGGGCTTCAAATTTAGCAGGTTCACTCTTTCAAGCCTCTACAAATGCGCAATCCTTATCCTGGAAGCTGTCCTCGTACGTTCGCCACGTGCGTTCGCCATTTCGACGCTTGCATGTAGACAGACATAATATATTTTTAAACACTGATCAAATGCCCCACCCCCTACCCCCACTGTTTGTCAAATGCCCGCCCCTGAGGTCATAGATACTCGTCAAATTTCCCACCCTCGGGAGCAAGCCTCTGATCAAATGCCCGGGGGTGGCCCGGGGGGGGGGGGGGGATGCACGGGTTTGGAATTGACTGATACATAATTGTTAGAGAACTCCAGAAACTCGCAATGTAATTGTTAGAGAACTCCAGAATAAAGTTGACCCTTCCAGGCGGGTTACCCTAGCAAACCGTTTACAAAGGCAAAACATAGCACCTAAGTTGAGTTGTCCCACCTGCTTGTATACACATCTCTAAAAATAAGAGAAAATGACCCAGCACTCAAGGGTAACCCCTTTCCTTGTAAACATGCCCTAAATAAAAGACGCAAACAATCATTTTTGAGTTAATTGTTTACATAATTATACTAGATATCCCAAGCACTGAACTCTAGCCATTTTTACATACAGTAGAACCTCACTATCTCAAACTCGGTTATCTCGAAAACCCCACTATCTCGAACAAGTTGTGATATCCATTTGTTTTATTTTGTCACTGTTTTACTCTAAAATTTACCCCGCTAACTCGAACCCTCGCCAACTCGAACTATTTTTCGTTTCCCTTGGGAGTTTGAGATAGCGGGGTCCTTCTGTATAACATTAGCAAAAACTTAAAGTTAGGTTTTTATGTTTATATGTACTAGCTATTATTTATGATGATTTTGTAATAAATTATGATAAAATCAAAATAGCCGTGGATCCATAAGGTTTCTTGTTTACATCAATAGACAATGGAAACATGTACAAAACCATTCTACGGCATCCTTTTTCAGTTGCACATGCACTTGCAGTATTTTGTCTGATTGACGATAAAAGGTAGCCCATCAGAGTGGACAAATGGGCAGTTGCTGTACAATGGACATGTAGTGATAATTAATAGTGCACTCTCTTTTTATAGTGTTGGACAACAAATACAGGATAATGATGGCGATGAACCTCTTTCTGGCCCAATAAATCATCAGGTTAATATTTTATATTATTATGTACTACTACTAGAATATAGCGTCTTCGAGTTGACTCAACATGTGACAGGGTCGACCAATCAGATTCAACACTGCTCTGGATACACGTGGGTCATCAGTTCTCCACTGTTCCTTCAAAGATGGAGAAAGCAGTCACGGTGAAGAAAGAGGGGGTTAAAATGTGTCAAATTTGCTTTAAATGACTCCCAGAGAACAAGACTAATACCAACTTCAAATAGAAGTTTGTTTTATGGGTTCGTTTCACAGCCAGATAATTTTATTGTCCAATTTTTAGGCTGCTTATGTACAATTTTGTGATTAAAAACTGACATACTACGATAAATTCACCTGCAACCATGTTTGCACAGCAAATGAACCACAGATAAGTTACACACCACATCAAAACTAATGTATTGATTAATCGATTGTTATTCCCATATTCTAGCATCGATTAGGGATTCCCTGTGAACAAAATGAGAATTTGACCACACGCATACATTAATTGTGTAATTCCAGAAAATATCCATACCTCCACCACAGAGGGAATTGGAAATTTCCAGAGGGGAGGGGGGGGGGGGGGGGGGACCACAAAATTACATAGGGACCACAAAATTACAGAGTTCGTATGGGAGAAAATAGGAAATTCCAAAGGGGTGGGGGGTCTTATATCAAATTATCTCTGTGTTTGTGTGCATGTATAAAAGTTCATTTCTAGCATCCCTCAAGTAAATGGTCAGTCACTAATTTAGGGTGTTTAGAGCTAGCCACTTAAATTTAGTGTGTTTAGAGCTAGTCACTTCAATTTAGTGTGTTTAGAGCTAGTCACTTCAATTTAGTGTGTTTAGAGATAGTCACTAATTTAGGGTGTTTAGAGCTTAGTCACTTAAATTTATTGTGTTTAGAGCTAGTCACTAATGTAGTGTGACTTAAATTTAGTGTGTTTTGAGCTACATCTAGTCACTAATTTAGGGTGTTAATTTAATTAGAGCTATAGTGACACAGCGTTTCCTTTTCCTGAACAACACAAAATACAAGAAAACTCATACACAGTTAGCAGAACACCTTTTTTTTTAAGTGCTAAAATTATTATAAGCAGCTGCCACAAAATTATTTTGTGATTGGCCTGTCCCAAAATCCATGTGGAAAAATATTTTGACCACAGTTATGTTTAATTATGCATTGAAATTTCAATATTAATTCTGAGAATTGCAACTAATTTATGCATCATGAAATGGCTATCTGCTACGTCATCAGAATGGAATTTTCTGCCTCATTGCCCAGACGCCTCTTTCGCAAGTGGGGGAATCGAGCGATAAGAGTTGGCTGATTACCCAGGCTAGCTGAGTTACAAAACACTTGCCGAGTTTGGAAACCACAGGTAGCCCAAGCTTGGGCAACCATCTTGACCGAGAATCCCTGGAAACTTGGTTGGGACAAAGCAGAAGGCCAGGCTACCAAGTACATGGCTTTGTGGTTACGTAATGCAAGTGAATAATATTATCATCAAGAAATGATTAATTATTTTCTAAACTAATGTATGTACACTAAGACCATCATTTATTAGACAAACATAAGGGGGTTTGCTGTACATAATGAACTCAACCAAGCTTTAGTCATTATTAAATTATATAACTTACAGTATCTACAGAATATCTACAGAATAAGCTAATATCTTCAAAACTCTGCATTTCTAACAAGATCTGAAACAACCATAGGGGCTGATAAAAGTCAGGTCCCGACTAAACCACAGATAGAATAGCGTGTTGGTTGTGGAGGGTCAAGAGGGCCGCAGAGGTGAGAGGCAAAGTGCTTAACCACTGCGTCATCCCAGTTCCCCTATAAAACTTCTGTAAGAATAAAATGACTGTATGAAGTGAGAGAAATGACAACTAATTAAATGTAATAGTCCAGTTTCGTATTCGAAAATTACTGCTGAATGCAATGACTATACACGCATGTACGCAGGGTTAGCCGCATTCTGAAGTTTAACATTCTTAAATACCAGCGAGAAAGTGCAAAACGCAAAACTACAACAATATGCAGAGTTGTGAATAGCCCACCTTCTCGCTGCTATTTACATGTATGTCAATGTTTAACTTCAGAATGAGGCTAACCCTGCTGCAGTGTGCCCTGATTCGAGACTAAACTGCCAATAAAATAATAGTAAAATTACCACACATTCTCTTGTAATCGCTTATAAGATTGCAAGCTTGGGCTACCTGTCATTGTTTTGGATCTTCATTGAATGTATTACATTAGTTATCATTTCTCTCACTTCAAGTTCATACAGTCATTTTATTCTTACAGAAATTTTATAGGAAAGCTGCAGGGTGGCGCAGTGGTTAAGTGATTCACCTCTCACCTCTGGCTCTGTGGCCCTCTGAGGGTTTTTCTCCAGTTTTCCTCCCTCCACAACAACCAACACGCTATTCAATCTGTGGTTTAGCCGGTACCTGACTTTGATCCGACAGCCCCTATGGTTGTTTCAGGTCTCGTTAGAAATTCAGAGTTTTTGAAGATATTAGCTTATTCTGTAGATACTCCCCCTAAATCCGGGCCGAGTATTGAAGCTCTTAAAGTTAAACTTTAATAGTTAAGATTAAATTATTAAAAGCTTATATAAACTAATACACTGTAAAGATTAAAGCTTGGTTGAATTCATTATGCACAGCAAACCCCCTTATGTTTGTATATTATGGTCTTAGTGTACAACATATATTAGTTAAAAATCATTTCTTGTGACTTTACGTCTGCTGTGAACCAAAACCACGATGCCATGTACTTGGTAGCCTGGCCTTCTGCTTTGTCCCAACCAAGTCTCCAGGGATTTTCGGTCAAGATGGCTGTCCAAGCTTGGGCTAGCTGCTACCTCTGGTTTCCAAACTGGGCATTGAGTGTTTTGTAACTCGGCAAGTGTTTTGTAACTCAGCGAGTGTTTTGTACATGTAACTCGCAAGTGTTTTGTGCAATTCGGCAAGCATTTTGTAATCTGGGAGGCGTTTTGTGTAAGCTCACTAGGGAAGTGCTTTGTAATCTGGGAAGTGTTTTGCAACTCGGGAAGTGTTTTGTCCCTACGAGCCACCATAAATACAAGGAAGTATAACATATATGATATAGAAGTACATTTTTGCTATAAATTTGAAACTGTTGTTGTCTAGCTGCTGCTATGGTGAAGGCAGTTTTCCCTTTGTTCTGGAGACTGTTTCTTGTGAAATTATTAATTTTAGTGATAAATGTTTCTGAGATATTGAAGTCGATCTGAGGATATCCTTGTGCATATTTTGTGTTTGTCTTGTGTAAATTTGAGTTTGTTCAGTTTCTGGTTGTGTCAGTGTCAATTGTTCACAATATTGCTCCGGAAACTATCAGAAACAAAACTGAATGACTCACGTTCACATTCTTGAAGTGTCAAGTGCCTTCCTGCCATTCATTTTGGGCTTGGCTCTTGTTCTCACCCATTTCGTATTTTTTCCAAGTCTCTCTGTGTTCCCTCCGCAATTTCCAGGTGCATTGAACAAGTTGCCTTCTCAAATCATTTTTATGAACTTTAAGTAATGGTCCAGAAAAGAACTGTAGTAGAATCCATTGTTCTGCGACAATGAGCCTCCCCCACATACGATTTTGCGTGAATATGCCTTAAGTGCTTTAGGAGGTATCTATAGTCCAAACTACAATGTACATCTCGAAAATAAAGTATTTTTTATGCTATTGGCTCTTTTTTCTGTGGAAACGCAGAGAAGCCATAATCCAGCCAATCGGATATAGAGAAAACAAAGGATTTTTCACTCACAAATTTGAGAACTTTCCCCACACACAATATTCTTCGAAATTAAACCATAGGTAGCTTGATTATAAATAAATTCAAACCATAAAAAAATATCGAATAAAATGCATTATTTCGATGGGTTTCTATTGAATATATAAGTATCAACCAATGAAATTACGAGGAAGAATAATAGAAAATTAACACCTTTTAACATTCCTTGCCGTAGACACTACAGTTCTTATCTGGACCATTACTTAAACCCACAAAAATTGTTTTTGTGATCATAAAGTGAGCCACTATTCCCCCGATTGAAGACAATAGACACTGGTGCCATTCAACTGCTTTCAACCGGTTACTTGTTATGACAATGCATTCAGCCAACCAGTCAGAGGAAACTCCGGATTTTGGAAAAGTCGGTTGACCAACCACAAACACCAAAAAGAAAACCATATATGTGACCACAGGGAACACAAGTGGGAAGCCCAAATGCACCTCAATCAGAAGCCTCAAAGTTTGATGCAAAAATAAACATTGGTTTATTGAAGACCAGGCCTAATTAAATTAGACCATAATTTTCATTGTAACTTAAATTTATCATTCTACACATACATATTTTACGAATTTTATGAACCTTTTCCCCCCATAACTCTGCTTCCTTAATGTCACTTGAAAATATTTGCTATATATATTATTCAGAAACTTATCAACTAAGAAACTGGCAATCTGCTGGTGACAATTTTGGGAATGCATGATGATACTACATGAGGGAAAATAATTATGATTAAAAGTAATACTAAATGACAAGTCTTCACTGTTTCCTGCATGCAGTTTTAAACTATTATCGTAATTTGGTCAATGTTGCAATGAATGCAATTAAACTTTATAATCTAATGATTTTTTTTTCTGTTTACTACAGCTCACCAATGCTGAAGCAATAACTGTTGCCCTCTTTAAAAAAAAAATGGAAACCATTTCAGATGCATGAGTGGCAAAGAAGAAAGTGAAATCCTTTGCCAAGAGCCTTCACATTAAAGTTCAGGGAAAGGCAACCATAGAAAGCATATTACTTGCGATTGGTCAGAGCCTTTGCCAGGAAGGCTGTATTATTAAGAAACAAAAAGGCCAACCAATTGATTATAAGAACTTAAAGGGTCTAAAATAGAAATTAATAGACCCTTTCAGCTTGTCTGTTTGTTGCCCCATTTCAGACCATGTGATAGTTCTCCAGAGGATTCAGTGCTTTGTTTTCCAATAATAACAATTGGTACATTTCCTCTTGGGATACAGAAAAAAAAACAGTAGCCAAGGGAAATGTCATGTGGTCTTAGATGGGGCAACAAACATGCAAGCTGAAAGGGTCTATTGGTTATTATTTCCTGTCATTGTAGAGAGATACTTGGGTTTTACATGATCAATGCAAAGGAGATGTAGGAAACTGGACAATTAGCGTGGATACAAATCACAGCATGTAGATTTCTACAAATACTCAGTAAAAACATGCAATCAGAACTACTGCATGGGACACATCAGATGGTTTTAAGCAAAATAAGTTATTTGGCAAATTAACAGAGACCGAAGTTGCACTTTTATGTCCATGGTGTTGAAGAGCCTGAGCTGGAAAAATGTTCATGATCTCTATTTATTAGTGATGTTTATTTTCCTTATTTAGTAGTAATTATTGTTGTGTAAAGTTAAAATCAGGTATTTTAGAAAGCATATTTTTAAGACTTCTGATGTTCATTTTGTGATTTGTCTCCAGGCTGCTTTTATTGATTGTCATTAAGATCCTTATTGATAATTTGATCATCATAGATCATCTCATTGTAAAAACAAACCTAGAAAAACCTGGATATTTCTAGAATGAGATGATGTGTTGACAAATGGAAAATATATATAGTATCCTTCCTCACTTAAACAGTTTAAATATGAAATAATATAGGTGAAACAAATTCAAATTACATTATTTTAATAAGTAGAAGTTAGTTTGATCAGCATATATACATGTATATATTATTATATTACTATGACATAATTTTACCATATTAGAAAAAAAAACAGACTGATATGCCAACATATTACCCATTAACTTGTCAATATAGGAAAGGATGGAGGGTAGGCAAAGTCCACTGACTGGTACATGATTTTTATTTATGTAAACATATAACTGACCAGCAGCTGGTTTGTAGTTTGTGATTGTCTTTTTTACAAAATAATTATAAGGATATATAAGTTTGCTATAAAAGACCATAACTTGTTAGTCTCTATTTTTACAAGATTTTAAAAGTTTTTACAGCTGTGAAATACAGAAGTGGTATTTTACTATTGTGTATTGTGTGCATGTTAACAAAATAAATGCAATATGATTTTAATTAATATATTGATGGATTTTTCTTTTTGAGCATGACTCCTTCAAATTACTCAAATATTTCCAATGAATTGCTATTATAATTCAAGGAAATGTCTACCAATGTCTATCAAAATTTTCAATATATTAGCATTAATTTTCAGCCGATAGAAATAATTTCCAACCCTTGGAAGTGTGCAAAACAATGGAAATTCCAACATATTTCCAGTACATTTCCAGTATATTTCCAACACATTTCCAACTTACTTCCAGCATATTTCTAATAAATTTCCAACATATTTCCAACATATTTCCAGCACATTTCCAGTATATTTCCAACACATTTCCAACTTACTTCCAGCATATTTCCAATAAATTTCCAACGTATTTCCAACATATTTCCAGCATATTTCCAGCATATTTCCAGCATATTTCCAGCATATTTCCAGCATATTTCCAACATATTTCCAACATATTTCCAACATATTTCCAACATATTTCCAACCCTTGGAAATGAAATTTCCATCCGTTGGAAGTGTGCAAAACCTTGGAAATTGAACTTCCAACTTATTTCCAACATATTTCCAGCAAACTTCCATCCCATGGAAGAGGTCTAGATTTTCCAGTGTGGGATTGTCATATCATCTATACCGTGTTCATTACCTTTCACACCCAGTAGTGCACAGAGATTTCTGCTGAACTGGATTGGGGTTTTAACCTCTAGGGTCCAACCCCTCGTCGGTAAGGGTTTTACTAATTGTACGATACCAGCATCGATTGCGGGGTTTAAATATGTTTGAATGCTTGCCATACCATGATGCCCCATAGCGATATTGTATGGAAACCCCACACCCTTGGTATCCCACCAGAACGAAGCCATATTTTCTAGGTTCCACCAACTATTCTCAAAAGTGACATCAACTAGCGAAATGTTGTGGATACAAATAGGTTGATCGAAGTAGATCGTATGGTCAGCCGAGGTGGTGGTGACAAATAAGAGCATATTGAAGTTATAAGCTGTATATATGTATAGCTTCAATACGATGCCGTTTGTACAGTCGAACACCTTTTTGTGGACGGAGTTCAAGAAGAAATATCCACATGCTGACTATTCTCAATTTACCACTCGAGCATCCGAGTTCGATGGGAAGAGCTTTTCGTATGTCATATTCTTAGACAAGGGGGAAGAACGCGTAGCCTATGGTGTGAGTGGCTACCATAACTCGCCTGATGTACAAAAACGTATTGATGTTGCACTAGGTAAGGCCGTCAGCTTCCCGCAAGAAGATAAAAAGATCGCAAAACTGAATGCCGATCTATTTGAGAAGTTCAAGAAAAAATACCCACATGCAGTTCTCCACCAGTTTTATGCAGTCACGGATATAGATGGGCCAGGCAAATATTCGCCTAGCATTTCATTTCGAGATGGGGATTCTAGTTATGTTGTTTACGGCGATTATGCCGCCGAGCTACCCGCGGCCATTCGAAAACGTATCGATGGTGTACTGTGGGATGTGCGTGGAGGTTTCCCATCTACGTTGACACTAGACGAAAGTGTGAAATATCCTGTTACAGCGGTTCCAGATACCGAAAAAGCACAAGATATCGATCTCACTAATCTATGGATATACGTCACGCCTACGAAATTGTTCGAAGCAGGTGTCCCGAACATATTCAAGGAGACCGTCGTAAAGCATGTGACAGGAACGGAGTCTTATGCATGGTTATCAGGTCCAGATTTCAAATATTGGCCTCAACAGTTACATTTCGCAACGTGATGTGCAACTTCTGGATGTGGAGTGTCGTTGTTCGACCCTATTTTCAAAACATATCCACCCGTTGTTCAAGGGTTCCTACGATTTCACACATATTTCACAATACGAAGAATTCTGCGTGAACTTGGTGGTACTCATGGCGTGCCTCTACCTGGTAACCCTGCTTTCAAGCAAATTGATAACCTCTACAGCAAAGCAGCTCTGGAGACCTTGTGCATCGAGTTTGGTTTATCTCGAACGCCAGACTTCCGATGCAAGGTAGGTCGGAATAATGGACTAGGAGATGTATTCATGTTGTACCCGGGGCCGATGGGATACGTAAACGGATACGTAAGCGCCCAAGGAGGCCGAAGCTATGACAAAGCAACCATATGGCCCCAGAGCGATACTTTGTTTGCAGACCAAGGAGGTAAGGAGGACAAGGGAACTCTGATAGCTTTTATTCAGAACGATGAACACGAAGGGAAACAATACAATTGGTTTACGCCACCAATCGGAAAGGGTTTGACGGACGCTGGATTGGGTAGGTTGACTCGATCGGTCGAGGCTTTCGCATATTGTGTTTTAGGTGCCCAAAACAACCTGAATGGATCCATCATAGATTGACACAACGTTAGAGAGGAGTTTAAGGCATTGGTTGAAGGCGCAATCCTTGAAAACGATTTAGTGGCAAGCTATAATAACTATTAGCTAGTCGTACTAACCACACATAAGAGGCTCGATCTAGCAATAGCTGTAGGGGTGCGGTTACTGCCCAGCAATCTTGAGTACTACCTCAGCAAGAAGGATGGTTATAAAAATCCAATCCCGATGGCCACGAAAGATATGGTGTTAGGTGTAAACGATGTTAATGGGGAGGGTCTCAAAACCCAATCACAACCTATGGAAGGACAGACCAAAAAGAAACAATTACCACCCAGCGCAAAGCAACAAGTTCCACCTCCCACACGTAGCAGTACCACCATACCAAAGCCCATTCCAAATCCTACTCCACAACACGAGATCAATCTAGCGGTGGTATCTATTGCTGCAGCTGGATCTGCGTGGTTGTTGTTCTGCTAGCGTCGTTTGTATTGCTCTACTACGAACACCACTACGGCTACGATCAATAGCCAAGCATTCTTTCCTAGGGCTTCTACAGCTTTACCAGCCATACTAAATATGAAGCTAACAATTCCTCCAATCATGGTAGGTAGTATGTCTGCCAACTTTTTTCCTAGCGCTTTTAAACCATTGGCAAGCCCTTTTGCGATTTTAGCAAGGGCCTTCGTCATCACGGAAACTATGACTCCAACCACGACACCTGCTACTGCAAGTACGCTAACCACATTAAGACCGTACTTTTTGAAAATCGCTTTTGCCCTATCTAGTAGCGACCTGTGCTCATTGATGGCTTCGGTTTCTTGCTCTATCCTTTGCACCTCTCGTCCCCTAGCTTCTATCCTATCTTTGGCTTCCTGCTTTTCCTTCGGAAATTTTGAAGCATCTTCGACTATTTTCTCATCTACGGCGATTCCTTCGTTGAGCTGATCGGTCTCGGCGTCGTTTCTTCGCAACGCTGTTTCCACAGGGCTTTCTACGTATCCAGTTATTGAGCAGTTTTAATCGACTTTTTACTCTCGAGCATTCCTTCGTTGAGATTACCCTCGTGATCAACCAGGACGTGCCACACTGCGCCCTTTGGTTTTAGTCTTACCTCTACCTCGTATCTATTACCTGCTTTTACCTCGATCTTACTATTCTTACCCCACCGGTCTACGGTTGGAAATTTCTTCTCGACGTAGTTCCATGCTACTTCGTTCCAATCCGTTTTATCGGAGAATGGCGTTTCCGCGGTTTGACTGCTTTGCCCATCTTCATCTACATTATTCAATTCGATGTACTCATATTGTTTGGATCCCCATTTATCCCTATTATTCCACCACCTATTCCACATGAGTTTCGATCTTCGTCCTATTCTTCTCCCTACTCTTCTTATCCAAATATATTCGTTCTCCTTACCACGTGGTCTCAGCGAATCCCATTCTTCGTCATCGATAGGATCATTAATATCAGCTTGACCTTCTTCGGTAAAAGGGTCAAAGTCTCACCATCACCACCATCAACAGCCATATTGAACTTAACTATATATCTTGCTATATTCAATATGATATCGTCGGACGATGCTTGGTAGTACAGCGAGATTGCAAAATGGGTGCTGAAGACACTGCTCGGTCAGATCTCCTACAGACATATTCCGATCTATACCTATCTACACAGGATCGAGAAGCTAGAACACAATAAGGTATCCAATCAGAGAACACAAACAAGCTACGTTCTAAGGCTAAAGATGCAGGTACTTCGGATGTTGGAGAAACGCGCTCCTAGTTGCATATGGTTCCAAATATAGAATTCCGTTGGATGTTGATATTCTGACACAACATGGAGTTCTATATCCCCACGCCCTGCAAGACATTATTTTATTCGAGTTGACTCTAGCACCTGCTGTTGACATAGTTGTTGGATCAGACAGCACGAAGATAGGTACATACAAGCTTAACAACATACAGTTAGAATACGAAGCAATAAAAAATGAAACTCTACCTAGGCAATCACTTAACGCATACGAAACAGGTACTGCTTTCCTATACAACCACACTGTTCACTTCAAGACCGTACCTATCGCCAAGGCATCAGATACTTTGATATCTCAAAACAACAATGTTCCACGACGATCCTTTGCTGGGCTACTTCTACTATTCGTGGATCCACATACCGCTGGTACGCGGGATAGCGAAGCATTCTCAAATCCTGATATTTCGAAGATAGAGGTAGATGTCAACGGGGTTCCAAACAGATTCTTTCCAGGAGGTATGCTACCACCAGATTTCTGGGAGGCTGCAAAAGGATGGTTTGCCACATCCACTAGTTCTATGACTCCTACCAAATTTCACAACAACAGATTCGCCATTCTAGTTGATTGTCGCACAGCAAAAGATTCCGCTGTTCATGGTGATGGTATGGTGCAAACGGTAGTGGAAACGTAAACATGCATATCTACGTCCTTGCAGATGCTCAGCTCACGATATTGAACGGAGCACTACAGAATATAACGTACTAATGGATTCCCTGGTAGAACACATCCCATTCAACGCACTCATAGTAGGTCCAACAAACTGCGGGAAAACAGCATTTCTCATAGAGCAGCTTCGTGGAGCATTTCGTGGTAAGTTTGACTACATAGTATTAGTGTGCCCCACGTACGCCCCCAACAAAACCTATCGGAGATTTGCCCACCGAGATCCACACTTCTATATTGTATCTCCACCACAGGATGCTATCATGAGGAGCCGCAGCCAGGAAATTTCTGCACGTACCTACTTTGAATAACAAAGAAATGTGGAACTGAGTTCCACATTCTTGAGATAGCTCTTACCGCAATCTCGGCATGATATTACTGCGAAGCGTAAATAGTGACAATCAAAATGACACCACTAAGTTTTAATGCGTTCTGATTAACAGCGTGATACTGAAGCGAATTACGGTCTATGGCATTTGATTACAAGGTTTCATCAACAAAGAAAATGAGGTGCATTTACTGCTAAAAACTATAGTAATAAAAAACTATATTTTAGCACTCTCATCGTAAGCGGGAGGGCGATACGAGACCAAACACGCGAAGAAGACTTGTGTGCGAGTATTGCCAATGGCCAAGAATCCGCGAGTTTCAACTTGTTTGGTGGCCACGAGTTTTTTTCGCAGTCTAGGTACGGTCATCTAAGGTTACGTTTTTTTGTTGAACACATTAGCCTCTGAACATTTTAGCATTTCATTTGCTAGGCATTTTCACGTGTATATGATGTATCAAAGAACATTTTCGTTTTCAAACAAATATTTTTATTGCGTATATATCTTTAAGATGTTTTCTATTTTAACTTCATCAGTTTAGCGAAGCATTTTTATAATTGTAGTCCTCATTCATTAATTACAGACAGTGCATAAATATGCATTGTTTTAAAATGGATTAGAGTTCTATAAAATAAACTATGACGAGAGTATAAATTAGAGTCTTTGTCAATAAATGTTTGATTGTTTGATTTGACAGTACAACTGTTACCTGGCGTAAAAACGGTCAAGCACGGACAGTATTTGTTCAGTTTCTTTATTTCTTACTGATTTAAAAAGTGCCTGGTAGCCCCTGCGATAGTCAGTAACAAAGTGATACAAAAACGGGCGCGAGCCACTCCTCCTCGTAAACTGCAGGTATACGCACTAGGCCTACCCAAGCAGTCAGAGGCTACAAATAAATAAACAATAACCCATCACCCTCCTCGTGAACTGCAGGTATACGCACTAGGCCTACCCAAGCAGCCAGAGGCTACAAATAAATAAACAATAACCCATCACCCTCTTCGTGAACTGCAGGTATACGCACTAGGCCTACCGAAGCAGTCAGAGGCTACAAATAAATAAACAATAACCCATCACCCTCCTCGTGAACTGCAGGTATACGCACTAGGCCTACCCAAACAGCCAGAGGCTACAAATAAATCAACAATAACCCATCACCCTCCTCGTGAACTGCAGGTATACGCACTAGGCCTACCCAAGCAGCCAGAGGCTACAAATAAATAAACAATAACCCATCACCCTCCTCGTGAACTGCAGGTATACGCACTAGGCCTACCCAAGCAGTCAGAGGCTACAAATAAATAAACAATAACCCTCACCCTCCTCGTGAACTGCAGGTATACGCACTAGGCCTACCCAAGCAGTCGGAGGCTACAAATAAATAAACAATAATCCATCACCCTCCTCGTGAACTACAGGTATACGCACTAGGCCTACCCAAGCAGTCAGAGGCTACAAATAAATAAACAATAACCCATCACCCTCCTCGTGAACTGCAGGTATACGCACTAGGCCTACCCAAGCAGCCAGAGGCTACAAACAAATCAACAATAACCCATCACCCTCCTCGTGAACTGCAGGTATACGCACTAGGCCTACCCAAGCAGTCAGAGGCTATACAAATAAATCAGTGAACAATTAATAACCCCTCACCCCTCCTCGTGAACTGCAGGTATACGCACTAGGCCTACCCAAGCAGTCAGAGGCTACAAATAAATAAACAATAACCCATCACCCTCCTCGTGAACTGCGGGTATACGCACTAGGCCTATCCAAGCACTCAGAGGCTTCAAATAAATGAACAACTAGTAAAATGGATAATAAGAATGAGTAGGTTCGTCTGCTTGAACAAAGAGCAGTGTATCAGCTTTTGTACCTACTGTAGGTACCAGATATTATAATCTGCCTATATCTCGTCCGGCATTCACACCTTAAACTTTGGAGAGAGAAGTATTTTATATGAGTGTTGTACATAATTTATATAAAATTAGTGTGAATGAAAATTGTTTTAAATTACAACAAAATATTACTTAATGTACAAAGTTTAAAGTCTTACCCCAATTAGTTCTCCCAAGATTTGTAAGGTTCATCATTGCTTGCCAACCGTCATCTGGAATTTTGGCCTCTAGCTTAAAATACATTAGAACCCAATCCGGTACTTAAACTGCTCCATGTACTGCTGTATGATATCCGGCAAAATAATATCCAATCCTCGTTTCAGCCCCTTCTTAGCTGCGACTGCATTTACGACCTCCGCGACGATGATATCACGCGCTTCACGCGCGTCCACGGGATCATGAGAACACAAGTGACCGAGAACGGAGGCTACTGAGGACTTATGTTGCTCGCAAATCCCTTCTAACGTTCGCAGTATTTTTCCCGCGCTATTCTTGCTCAGTGGCTGTTTTTTTCCTCTTCGGATATTTCCCTGGAGATTTCACCGGAGATTTCACTTTGGATCTTACAGGCGATTTTCTAGATGATTTCAATCTATCTTTAGTAGTTGAAGATAGTTTTAACCTGAGCTCTTCGATGGTTTCTTTTGTATGATACATTGTTCTGTTATGGCACAGTGTATGTTCAGAGTGGCTCCAAGGTTTCTGAAACATTGGGATGAAATATATCCAGCGCCTCTGATTTCTTTTTGCCTTAGCAGCCCTCCACAAAGTCCTAGAGTGGAGGAAACCAACACCTCGCGATTGCAGTATTTGGCGCCGAAATACTTAGGAGCTGGACTGTTGCCGTTGACTGTTCTAAGGTTATCCAGGCGAATCTTCTGTAATTCCCCCAGAAAGAGCTTAAAAAAGAATTCTCAGCAAGTTTGTTGTGCCAAGACCCAAACAGATCATGGTTTACGGCATACCAACACTTTAACTGTGGACTCAAAACTTGGAGTAGCATGACCAACGTGTTCACCACTTTACGTCCGCGAGAGAATGATTTTGGTTCGAATATCAACCATGTATCGTATTCCAAACTGAGCGCACAACACAGTTTGTGTTTCATATTTTTCAACAACTAATTAAGTAGACACCTCTTCGCGATCGATCGCGTGGTCTCTTACTGTGTCGGTATACTGTGAACTTATGCTCATCTGTCGGCGGAAACATCACGTTCTAATTTTAATCCAGTTTGTACCAGGGCCAGAAATTTGCCTGAATGCGGCTCCTCATGATGCCGCATTGCATATTTGTGCTACCTTTTGGACAGATACCAATACGCTATTGATTCTAGATGATTGTGCCGCCTCAAACGATGTAAAAAGAAGAACCGACAAGCTCGTGGATTTGGCATTATCTGCTCGCCATATCGGTATTTCAGTTTGGGTGCTCTCCCAACAATTAACAAGCATATGCAAACCTTTCCGCGAAAACATAGCTGTCGTAGTTGCCTTTTGTATTGCTCATGACGAATGCGGTGCTTAACAACTGCCTTCTTGGTGCCTTTAGCTTTCCTAATCTCACCACCATTTACTTTCATGCAATATCGAGTAGAGCTTTGATCGTAGTCCAACATATTCAACTATGGGAATACCTCCACATTCGTCTTTCATTTTACTAAGTACTTTTTTGTTGTCAATACTATACAACGGATGGTCTTTGCTGTAGTTGCTCGTATCATAGAGATGTTTGTTGATGTCCATGTCTGCATAGATGTCTTCAGTTTCGATGTGTATAGTAGTAGACTGTCAGTGTCAGTGTAGAATAGATTACAGCGTTGTCCATATTGCTTCTTGAGCTCACCATAGTAGAAGTCATACATCAGGTGTTTCGAGAGATCTAGAATTGACATTCCAACATATACTGGGCGGTTCAGCAGTAGCTAATGCTTTTGTACTTGTGTACAGCGGCTAGGTTGTCATCGAAGATTGTGGAGCGAGCATAGCTAGGCTTATTCAAGAGACTCTGTGGTCTGATTCCTTCTGAAGAGCGCACTAGTTGGATATCTACACGCTTTCGTAGATTCTCCATTGTTTTACCGAAAACGGAGTTGTTCATCAATTTGTAGAGGTCCTGCTCAAAAGTGCTCTTCGCTTGTTTTCGTAGCTCCGTATTCATTCGTATGTATGGCTCCATCCATGGGGATTGGTCGAATCGTAGTGCTATGTGGATCTTTTTCAAACGCATGCCAAGAGATAGGTATAGCTGTAGGTTGCGGTAGTGGAGCACGTATCGTTCTTTGTCGTATAGGTTAGGCACAAGCTTTTCCACTTTCGAAGATCCGTTGCCTTCATAGAGTTTCTCAAATAGATCGGTTTCATACTCTGAGAACCAAGCTTTATCCACTTGTATTCTCTCGGGAGCTAGCGGATAGCTGTTGTGTGCATCGTGAAGTTCTCGAGGATATTCGAGGTCAACTTCGAGGATGTAACCTTTATCTGAATCGATTGCGTGTTGGGTGATTTGTTCTTCTGTTGGTATACACCACTCAAACTCTCCTGTTAGTAGATATTGACTCATAGCCCAGCCATATAGATTGTTAGAATCGAGGTAGACTATATGGCTATTTGGCTTATCTGGGTCGAAATCGGGCACGTTTGGGTTGTTTGCTTTGGCATAACGCTGAGACACCATAGCTATCCCACCACGTAGACCTTTCTCAACAAATAGATGCATGTCATAGTCGGTTAATAGTTCAAGCTCCACGCCAGTCCTCTTTAACAATGCATCCCATGAGAGTCCTGGGCTCGTATAGTAGTGGGCCGGGTCTAAACCGTAGTTTTGCATGCATGTCGTGCGAAAGGTCTCAAGGAGTACATCGGTTTGAAGGTAAAGGTCGTGGTAGTCTCCCAACGTCTCACAACCGAATACCTCCCAAACTTCTAGTGCGTGTTCGTAGTCCTCGTCGGATATGCCCTCTAAGTATAGCTTACTATAGAATGCTTCTTTAGGAGGAAGAGAAGTCTCTGTGAATCTCTCCCAAGAGTCCATGTACTCATATGGATAAACGCCTTTGCGCAGCAGCAACCTGTTTTTCTCTGGGTCGGGCGTATGCTTTGTAGTTTGTTGGAAGGTGTCTGGGGCGGCACTTGCTACCAGCTTGTCAAGAGATAATGGCAGAAATTGCATGCTATCGATGAACCGTAGGTTACCAAGTGAGAATGAAATATATTTCTCCATATTGTTTGGAATACAGGAGATATCGCCCTCTGTCTTGGAGATGGATTGCATCAGTAGGTGAGAATCATATCCACGCAGATTGTGGAATACAACTGGAATGGTAGGTGAGATACGCAATTTGAGGTTACAGACTCTATGTGCGGCACCTCGAAACTCGCCTGTGATGTGGCAATGATCACGTACTCTATCTCTACCAACCAAAGGCTTCTGGCAGATATGACAAATCGTTGCTCTATTAAAACCCCTCTGGTCTTTCTGCGACATACATAGCGGCTTGGCCTCTTGGGCTTTGATCTTTGCCTCCTCTTCTTGTATGCATCGTAGAAAACGCTCGATAGTATCCGTACCTCTATATAGTACAGGTGGTTCGCTATGACCATCAGAACGTACAACGATGTAGGAATATCCACAGGGAATATGTTCTTCTGTCTTTTGTGTGTTGCTATATTTTTAGGGTCTTGGGCAGGTCCTTCGATCTTAGTGGTTAAAGCCTCAAGGTCGGCATAGATAACGTAGGGAACTTTGAGCTGTTTGTGGATATTCTGAAAGGAGACTATGTTGTTCTCATTGTTAGGCATTTCAATGCGAATAGCTCGGTCATCGACCCCGTTACACTCTGGGGTATGCTTTTCGAGGAGGGCATTGGTAGTGTATCCATGTAGACAACGCTCGCAGAAATGCTGCCTATGGCCATGCTTTGTTTGATCAGATATAAGGTGGTTGAAATCCTTGATCCAACAGTAGTGTTGTAAGTCGCTATCTGGGTGTTCTATAAGCAAGAAGTTAACTCGCTTTGAAAAGGTCTCCTTTGAGATGTGATGTACGATTAAGCACTTTTCCTTTGGATCCCAACCATATACATTAATAGAGATCTTGTTTTGCTTCTCTACGCGTTTTATTTGTGAGATCGGCGTTGGCGCATCCACCCCATCAAAGTTCAACCCATCGTCTTCTCGGTACTTCGATGTCCTCTGGGGGTCTTTCGCAACTGGAAACAGCGCAGCACATAGCGACCAACGCAAGCAATGGTCATCATTGTTCTTTACGTTAATCACGGCTTTCTTATTCGCGACTTCTGTAGGTAGTCGTAAATATGAACCCCCACGTAGTGGTTGATATCGAGCGATGTTTAACCATAGAATGTTGACTCTATCTATAACCCAGTTTGATCCACGACTGATCCACTTCTCAATATAGTTATGGATCTGAGCATGCGCTTCTGCTATTTCCCCACGGATCTCAGCACTGTTGGTCAAATACCGAACCCTCAGGTTTGTCAAGCCTGAGCGTGATGTTCAAAGCTAGCTGAACCTTAATACGTTTAAGGTCTTGGAGCTCTTCTTCGAGCTTTTCGGTAGTCTGCCTCGGCACACCGGCGAGGAAAGCAGCTGGGTCTGCTCCTAGAGGATTACCATCTGGAACATCCATCTTCCATCCGCGTAAATAATCCCCAATGCCGGGTGCTCGGACGAATTTGAGCATACATTCAGCCATAGTATAATACCTAATACTAACCCTCCTCTAATTGGGCGTTGAAATACAATAAAGTGGACAACGAATGGGTATAGCAGAAAGGGGGAGTGGATTACAATAGTAGTATATAATATGTTGAAGAATGTGATATAAAGTGGTAAGCTGTAGTGCTAAGTGTGCACGCCCTACGAGGGAAAGAGAAACAAATCTCTGACCCAAGTGGGACTCGAACCCAACGACCTCCAGGTTACATGTCTGGCGCTCTACCAACTGAGCTATCAAGTCATATGAGAGCAATCGTGGGTATTGGTGCGTTATAGGGGGTCACGGCGATTATATATGTATATGTAGTTATGATATTGAATCATGTTTGCCGCGTAGCACTAGTAAGTGTAAAAAATGTGATATAAAGTGGTAAGCTGTAGTGCTAAGTGTGCACGCCCTACGAGGGAAAGAGAAAAAATCTCTGACCCAAGTGGGACTCGAACCCAACGACCTCCGGGTTACATGTCTGGCGCTCTACCAACTGAGCTATCAAGTCAGATGAGAGCAATCGTGGGTAATGCACACTTAGAACTACAGCTTACCACTTTATATCACATTCTTTACACTTACTAGTGCTACGCGGCAAACATGATTCAATATCATAACTACATATATAATATGTTGTTCCTGGTGCAGTACCTTTGTTTTTTATTGCAAGCCCGTTTGATGGCCCCGAACCCCAACGTATTTGTTGGACTTTGTTGACCGCGATATGTGTGTTCGAGTGTACCAAATTACAACATCTATGGTACTCGAGAGATAATAAGTTGGGATTTGGTACACTATAACACACATATTGCGGTCTACAAGGGCCCAAAAAGATGTTGAGGGGAGGGGGTCATCGAGCGGGGTTGCAACAAGAAAACGAGGGTGCTGCGCCAGGATCGGCATATTATATACTACTCCGATCTAAATAAAGATCAGTTCGAAGAAGTTCGATGCCAGTTCTTGAATGAAATGGCTATAAAAAGAAGCATAATTCGATATAAAAAAGCCGACAAATATCATGCTAAGTCAGTTAAGTGTTTTAGCGAGAATCTGCCCTGTTGCAGCCACACTGCTGGACGTATACCTGGACTGTGTTTATTGAACACGAGTTAAACAAACTTCCAGACCCTACAAAGATGGTACAAAGAGAAGCCACATCCACAGATAACGAATTTGTAGCTGCAGCTTGACCTGAGGATGGGTTCAGACTGGATGTGTGGTGTTCAGGTGGCTCTGAAGCCTGCCCGGTAGCTGATCCCGTTTCGAGAGCATTGGTTAAAATTTTGGAGCACGAGCGAAGCTGTTCAGTGGTAGGACGACGGTTGTAGTTCTTGATGCTTTGCTCATTTCGGTGACCAGATATATTCATTATGTGCCGACTAGGAACTTGTGCATCTGACCAGAGTGTTATTGCTGTGGCTCTGACACAATGGTTTGTGTAGATTTTGGACAAAGCAGCATCTTTGGAAATTTCTTTCATCATGCTTGTCAGCTTGTTGATGCCGAGCGGCTTGTTGTCGTACCAGATGGGATCAGTATTCGACCACTTTTTCTTTGGATACTGAAAAAAGGCATTGCAGATTTCATTTCTCTTTGAAAGATAGAGCTTAAGGTAGCTTATTCCATCAATTCCAGGGTCTTCTAATGTGGTGTACATTCGTCCGTATTTCTCAAAGCTCTCTACGTCTGCCGTACCATGCCACCGGGATGGTTTTTGGTGGCTTCATCGTGTGTCATGGTAACATATTCCCGGTCCTCATCATCTCTGTTGAAAGTAAAACTGTCTGCTTTCAGTTCTCTCAATCCTTCACGACCTCTGCGGCACCAGTACAGCATAATGTGGAACCAAACATTCTTTAGGAGCCCAAGAGGAGTGATTCCTCTCATCACATTACTGGGCCTCAGTTTCAGTATATCTCCGGACTCGAGAACTGGCTTATGCAAAACATTTTCTTTCCCATCCATTTTTTGCACTTTTATCTTGGAGTTTAACATCTGGTTTGACTGCTGAAAATCAGGATTTTTGGTGAACTTTAGACCTCTGTTCAGTGGAGGATTGTTTAAATGGCGCTCGATGCCGTTTCTGACGCTGAGCAAAGACGATCGGCCATAGCACTGGCCATCTTTGGTTCTCACCTCGGCATAGAATTTGCGAAGCTGACCATCAAGTTCGCTGTTTGCCATTTCGTGGAGCTGTTTTTTGTTTCCTCTGGTAGCACACCAATCTGTAAAAAATACCCTTGTTAAACCAATGGCAAAGGTAGGGAAACACAGTATTTTGAAAAAGATGTAAAATGTAACTATTAATAATTATTACGTAGCGTCTAGCGATACATTTGTTGTTGTTGTTAGTTTTAAGCTTGGCGCAGCCGGTTAAACTGCTACTTTGCTAGTCAAACAAATTTGCTTGATTAGTTTTCATCAATACTTAACATATGCAGTGCTAAAGGAAACTCATAAATTCAACCATTACCTTACCTTCAAAAAGTTTTACCGCCCATTTGGTGTTTTGTTTTGTTGATTGTGCCTGAGACTTTTCTATGACAGTGTCAAGCTCCTTGTCGCTGAGCACAGCGAATCTGTTTTGTTGATGTTCCTCCTCTTTTTTATCCTACTCATTCGGCTTGGTTACTTCATCAACTAAGTCTATTAGCTCTTTGTCGATGTCATCTTGGAAAATGTCTTCAAAGTCTAGGGTAAAATTAAGCATTTCTTCCATTTTGACACGAATTTTTTAGCCGAAAACTTTCCATGTCTCTATAATTTCACAAACCAATCAGATCGCGCGTTACTCCTTTCTATGTCTCTATACTCTCACAAATACATGGTTTTTGACCAATCAGAGAGCGCGTTAGTAACTATCTATTATATAAATATTAATAAATAGATCAAATGTTAGCAATTATATTATAGATTTTATTTGCTTTTTAGATTTTTACTTGCCTTTTTATATTAGTTACTTAATTTAACATATGATTACAACATTATTATTATCAGTATCATTAACAGTATTTAATATGTATACACAATTGTATTTGTATTTAGATTATAATTAGTATTCCATATTTTATTAAATTAAATTGTAACATATGATATGTATTTTATCAATGAATTAAAGATCATTATTATTATTATTATTATTATTATCATTTAATAGATTCAAGATTCTTTATAGATGGTTTGCACTCAATAACCAGAAATTCAAATGACAAAGGTCATGGCGGCCATGTTGGTATACAGAACAAAAGAAGCTAACGAAGAATCTATTGTTAAAGGTACACCAACATGGCGTCTATGACGTCACGTGCAAAGGGTCTATAGAGGCTTTTCACTCAATCCCCAGAGATTCAAATGACAAAGGGCATGGCGGCCATGTTGGTGTACAGAACAAAAGAAGCTAACGAAGAATCTATTGTTAACTGTACACCAACATGGCGGCTATGACGTCACGTGCAAAGGGTCTATTGCACACTATTTACAAATTATTTAATTACAGTGCTTGTAGATATTTTCTATAAGAAAAAAGGGGGAAATAAATTATTAAATGTCTTTGAGGAAATGTGTGTAGTGGTCAAAGGAGCATGAAGCTTTCGAGTTGACCAGTACCATGTATAAGAATATTAAAAATAAAATAAACAGTGCAGGTGCTAATAGAGTTACAACAAAGGAATACATATACATTACAATGATATTGGGTTATTTAGACATGAATTATTATAAGTATATTGAAAAATATAATAAACTAATTGCAATTGATCACAGTGTAGGTGCTGATAGGGTGTGGGGTAAATATACATTACAATTGGATTTGTATACTTCAGGTCTGATTATTAAGTAAAAAAAGACTGTTTTTTGAAGCTCTTGTGTTTTAGGCATTTGAAATGTATGGGTATGTTCTCCCATATCATAGAAGCCATGCATTTAAATGTTGATAAACCATAATTTGTTCTGGAAGCTGGTCTATACAGGTTTTGGTTAGCAGCATATCTTGTGTTATATTTGTGTATATCAGAAGCAGGATGTAATTAAATCAAGAAAGACAACTGGAATATGCGTATGCGTTTTAACATATTTTATTTTATGGACAAGAGATGAAACTCTAAGTTTAACTTCAAGAAACTTTAAAGCAGTCCAAAATAATTCACTGACGGAATATGTCAGTAATATGTAAAGCGCCATGAGACTGTGGTGATATGGCGCTATAGAAATATGGCCATTGTTATTATTATTATTGTTGAGTTTTACATTTATTCTGCTTTGAGGTTATTTTATTCAGTCTAGATTTTGTAGGTAGTACCCCAACTCGTTAGGCCATAATTTAGGAGGGATATATAAGGGTATGATAGAGGCTTCAATGTATTTAAAGTAACATAGTATCTTAGTTTACAGATAATTCCTATATTTTTTGCCATCTTATTATTAACATGTTGAATTTGACCATCCCATTGCAAATATGTATCTATACACACACCTAGATATTTAATGTATTTCTTTTGCTCTATGTTACAGGTTTTAATACTTATATGGGTTCTATTTCTGGGAGAAGTTATTAGCATATAATTTGTCTTTTTAAAATTAATTGATAATTAATTGGCTGCACAATATTTAAGCACATTTATAAGCTCTTCATTAATAACAAAATATTCGAAATATTTTTTGAAGCATTTAGGCAAGTCATTTTAACAGAGGTCCTAGTGTAGACCACTGTGGAATACCACATTTCATATTCTTCAAACTAGATTCAGTGCTACCAATTTTCACATATTGTTTCCTATATTATTCATATAACTGGAAAACCATACACGCGGCAGTCCTCGAACCCCATAGTAGTAGGGGAGGGATGGGATTAAGTCCCTTTTTGGGGGTGAATACATAATTAGGGGGTGAATACGTAATTAGGAGGTGGAAGCTCATTAATTCAATGACGTCACAGTTCTATTGTCTTGGACTCATACTATACTGATGGCTCTTCAGTTATCGCTAATCCCCAAGGATAATAGCAAAGCTTCTCTAACGAGTCATAGTGGATTTACAGTAATCCTGATCTCAGAATTACGTTACGAGTAATAGCGAACGTAATAGCTGTAAGGAAAATAATAAAGACATTTTAGGGGTTCTACTGTGTAGCTAAAAAGCGACCGCAACAATAATTGTTTGGAATAAAGAACTGATAGAGAATTGAGTTTCATTAGCAGAGAAATAATTTCACAACTCAGAGGTCGGTGTTAGTACACACTTGTTCAGACTTGCTCAGAAACCTAGAAGCAATCTATAGACCCAAAATAGAACCATGACCTCATTCACACAAACAATAGATAATGAAAACCACCGCACTTTGTTCATGTGGAAAGACAACAGATACTTTATTCACCTCCCTTTTATTCATGAGAGCGCCACACTTTATTCATGAGAGTGCCGCACTTTGTTCATGCTGAAAGACAATATATAATTTATTCACACCCTTTTAATTTATTCACCCTCATTTTATTCATGAATCCAAGACAATAGAGCCGGGCCGTCATTGAATTAATGAGCTTCCGCCTCCTAATTACGTATTCACCCCTCTAATTATGTATTCACCCCCCAAAAAGGGGCTTAATTCCATCCCTTCCCTACTACTCCCCACATTTGTTCATTTTCTCTAGGAGAATATCATGATTGATCGTATGAAATGCCTTGGAAAAAATCGAGAAACATTCCACAGGTTATTTGCTTTTTATCTATAATATAAGTAGTAGAGCCGGTAGTAAAATGATACCCGTTTTTCTTGCACAAGGACGTCAAAAAGCAAATTCAGAAATCTCCTTTTTGACGTCCTTGCACAACAAAAACGGGTATCAGTTTTACTACCGGCTCTACTACTGAGTAAAATGATACCACTTTTTCTTGCCCAGAGGCAAAATGATACGACTTTTTTTCTTTCCCAACGAAGGCGGATTAAATACTATTTATCGTATTTTTACGATATCGGTTTCTACCGCTTTTTTCCGGATTGGAGCAGTTTTGTTGTACTATTTTTAAATCGTATTTTTTACATTTCAACACTCTATTAGAGAAATGATTATTATACTGTATATCAACACACAAGGTTGCACCCACTATGGATTATATATCGTACCTCCCGATGGAAATCTTGACTAAGATCGTAGAGTACGCAGGCCCAGAATCATTCGCAAGCATCGCAAGGACATCGAAACACCTAAACGGTGCCGCATCTCTCGTGCGCTACAAAAACGTAGACCAAGAGTTCCGTAAACGAGTACTCACTTTCGGTCTTAGGTCTACTCGTAATGACAACGATCGAGACAATTTGGCTAGGACTTTCGGTATTTCCGCAAACTACATCGATGATAGCTTTCCTCTTGTCTACGCCAGTAAATATGGTAATCTTAACGTTATTAAGTGGCTCATTAAGCACTTATGGTTCGATAAAATGGGTGGACACACCGATTACGTTCTATGCGCTGCCTGTAAGGATGGCTGTCTTGATATCGCTAAGTGGCTCACTAAGCACTTCCAGTTCACCAAAGAGGATAAAGCCGTCGGGTTTGCTATAATAGATGCCTGTAGGAATGGCCATCTCAATACCGTAAAGTGGTTAATTCGACGCTTTCAGATAACTATAGAGTATGAATACGTTCATCATGCTCTACTATGCGCCTATAGCAAAGATCATCTTAATACCGCTAAATGGATCATTGAGTGGCTCATTAAGCGCGCCCAGCTCACCATAGAGGACGAAAACGCTCTACTAGATTACTACATAAATGCTTATGCTGCCACATAGGATCTCTCGCAACGTCCAAATTGTCCCTAGGCATTCTTTCACCTAAAGATCCAAACTTGAGCACAGCTCCGAAGCATATATTAACATTTATTCGACCACTTGGTTTATAGTGAATTTATTACATTTTAACATCTATTAGAGACGTGTGGTTATGAGGTATTATACCATAATTAAGACAACAATTATAGATACACTATCATAAGGTATATATCACACGATGACTGAGATAACGACTTGCGATTGGTTGATGCGTGGTAAGAATACGAAATGTATAAGGAATAGCTCGAAAACTTCAGAGTACTGTGCTCAACACAATTATCAGATACTAAAAGGTTGCACCATATTCGTTCCATGTTTGAAGTGTGGTCGCGGTTGTCGTACGAGTCATGGACTTTGTGCGAAGTGTGGAGCACCAGAGCGCCATATCATTCGCAATAAGAAAGCCCGAGACGTGAAAGATGCGAAAGATATGAAAGATATGAAAGATACTAAGGATTGCCTTCCAGATGTATTGGTAGAATCGGATAACTTCGAATTGGAGAACTTTAAGAACCTTAAGATAGTCCAGTAGTTTATAATAAAGAAAAAAAAAAAAAAAAAAAAAAAAAAAAGAATGAAGAGAAACTGTGTATACCACCTCTCTTCATTCTTTTTTTTTTTTTTTTTTTTTTTTTTTTTTCGACGCGTGAGAAACTTTCTATTCATAGACTTTCGTGACTATATTAAAATAATTCCAACGTGTGAGAAACTTTCTGGTGATAGACTTTCGTGATGTTATTTAAAATAATTCCGACGCGTGCGATCACTCAACCAAAAATTTAACAACTCATTTCCTATTTAACCAGGCATTTACTATGCACTATTCGATACCGGTAAAATAGGCACCCCGCTCGCTATAAAAAGCACTTCTTTCCCATTTCTGGTCACGATATAGATAGAAAAAATTCGAACTAGACCATATGATTTTAGTTCTAAGAAGAAGAAATCAAAACGAAGAAAAAGACCAAAAGCAAAACTGGACGTCTCCAGAACCTCTCTAGGAACCCACTTTCTCCTTCTTCCTTACTTCGCCTTTTCGTTCCTAGAGAGGTTTTTTGCTTATTACCGGGCCCGGCTTACTGTATTCGGTCTACTGTATTTGGTCCACTGTATTCGTTCTACTGTAGTTCAGCTTCTGACCACATTTGGTTCTCACACAGGTATCTTGTACTCTGGCCGCTGATTTCTACTGTATTACTTTAACTTCTACCACATCGGCAGACGCGCTACGACTTGTGTTGGGCTGGGAGCTTCTTACCCAACACAAGCCGATCTACCACACATAGTCCGCCAAGGTTTGAACACCAGAACTCGTGAACGGCTCCCATCTCGATCACAAGTCCCAGCGACAAACCCGTTGGGCTATGTGTGCTAGACAAAGTATTCAGCGATAAAATATCGTACTTATGTTTTAAGCAGTTGACGTATGTTAATTAGCGTCACCCACCCGTTGTCTCGAAATTAGCATATGAACCAAAACAACACGGTAATTTATACGAATTAAGTGCGGTTGCTTTTATCGAAGTTAAAATGAAATCCATGCCGGTTTCTTTCGAAGGAGATATTTATTCTTACCCCACCAGACTGCCAAGTTTTTCTCGCATTTCCTCCCGCACTTCGGAGCGAATTTGTTCTACTTTTTTTTCGTTTATTTGTCCTTGAGTCTCTCGGCGAATTTCAGACCTCATAATCTCGTATTTATTTGCTTCAGCGAGGATGAGACTGTATTCAGAGTCAGATATGTTTTCATCGCGCAAGGCCTTCGATACTAGATCACGAATCGTATTAATTTTCGCTCTAGCCAACATAGTGGTTTTCTCATGTTTAGATACTTTTATTCCTAATTTTTTAGCTCCAATGGTCGTAGATGCTGAAATTAATCCACATAAGCCACCAATAACACCTAGTGGTAAACCAATCACTATTCCAAAACCAGTTAAAGCCATTCCCATTCCAGATCCAGATAAAATTACAGATAGACCTCCTGTTACCACAGCGACACCATGGGCAATTCCTTGTGCGCGGGCGTATTTCTTACGCACACCTTCATAGTGTTTTTCTTGAGTTTCGATATCTGAAAGAGTATCTCGGACTGTTTGCAACCGAAAATTATCTCCGCTAGCCAGCGGCGGATAAATACCTGGTGCCGTTGGAAGTAATTGAATTGAATCGCTTGCCATTTCGATATATTATAACTTACTCAATCTTCAATACGTATCGTATAGGTCGACCACGGAAGTCTATAATATTTCCTTCTTCGTCTCTAAGTGTCAGGCGAAGGCTGTTTCGTCTTGTCCCTAGAGATCGTATGGGCAAGGGAAGCAATTGATTGTAAGTACATTCTGTAAACCTAAGGCCCACGAGATTAATGATAGCCAGCACGTTTGATTGCTTTCCATTAAGAATTGAGAAGCTAGGATCCACCACATCACAATAGATATATACATAGTGAAGAAGTTGTACCACCAGTTTGTATTCTCCTACTTTGAGTGACACATTATCCCCTTCTGGAGTACCCTTGATATTAAACAAATCGCAGAGATTCTTACTGAACAGGATTGGTTTCTTAATTTTTAGAATCCAAAACTTCCTATGATCGTGGGCTACGAATTCCAATAAACCAGCAGTAACCGCGGGTTTGAGGGCGTCCATTAAGATGTTTATATTGTAATTCCCCGGCTTAAGTTCATAAGGAATCCGTATCTCGCCTGGGGCATTCCAAGTGAATGAAGCTTTCTCTGATAGGTTCCACCAACCGTTCTCAAAAGCGACCGCGATTAGAGAAATATTATGGATGTAAATAGGTTCTTGAAAGTAGACCGTATGGTCAGCCGAGGTAGTGGTGAAATTTAAGATTACCATATTAAAGCCTGAAGTTTACTTCGATATGATATTAACATACGTTCTTTACTTCACGATATTAACATATGTCGTAACTTTAATACGTATCAATATCAAACAGATTAGTCAAGCGGATGAATCGAACGGATTGATTGGGCCGGCGCCAAGGAAAGGAAACCATGCCTAGTCTCCAAGGCAGAGTTCATTTCGACGGTGATTGGGGTGACTATATCGCACCTCGCAATGCAAAGGCTTTCGCGTCCTTTAAGGAAAATTATCCTCACGCGGACTTCGATAAGTTCTCAGCTAGGACAACGGCATCCGACATACATGATGAGTCTACATACGAGACTAGAATCATGTTTTACGATGGTGGGCAGCATTGGAATATAAGTGGTCTCATACCAGTAGATGTCAGAAATCATCTACACGAAGCGTTACGCGTGACAACGCAAAAACATGTGACAGTTGTGGGTTTTCCACTTCCATTCAGAAGGACTGATTTTAAGTATCCAGTTCCAGCAGTTCCCTGGAAGATTGACGCCAAAGACATAGACCCCTTTATGCGAATTCTCAAGATCTACGTAACGAAGGATCACTTCTTCATGTCGGAGCCGCGAGATATCTTACTAGGGCTGGGGTTCGATTTTCCTACTGACACCATTAACGACAACGACGACGATGACAAAGACGATAAATCCAAGAAAGCGACAGAATGGTTAGATGCTCTACCAATGAGGCATTGGCAGCAACAATTCTGTTTCGTAGTTTGGTGCGCAACGGCTGGCTGCGGAGTGTCGTTCGATGACCATCTTTCAGATGACGCACCAATCACTGATTACATCCGTAGCTTTTACCGCTTCCACGTGTACTACACAATCATGCGATTACTGTTCGAATTGGGAGTCCCCCTCCCCAGAGAAAACATCTTTAATAAGAACGACAACGTCCCATGGAACTCCGTCGTATACGACAGGCTCAGGAGAGAGTTTGGAGTCATTAAAGTTAACTTCGCCCTGCGCCGAGCAAGATTTACTGATAAGTCGTGGGGGTTCGATACGAGTGGGCCACTCGATATTCCGACGCGGTTCTATCGCGACGAAATGGCGAAAAAGCAGCACAATTGGTTCGTTCCGCAGCAGAGCAAGGGGCTGACTAAGGCTGGGGTAGTCCGAATTAATGCATCCGTAAAGGTCTACGTGTTTTGTATCCTAGGAGCCCAGGGTGTGGGAACTGTCCCGATCGTAGGGTCGCCAGGCTTGTCCCCCGGCGTCCAAGAAGACTTCAAAAAACTGCTGAGAGATACCATCATGGAAAAGGATTGAGATAGTTTAGTGCAATATAACAAAGCTCTGAATGACACGAACTCTCGTCTCGACCTAGCAATTGCTAAGGGTTGTATGTTAATACCCAGCAATATGAATATCAATAAAAAGAGTATAGTCGGTTATAACAACTACCTGAAAATGTCTAATAAGCCAGGCCTAAGTTTAGGAATAAATGATAGTATCAACCTCGATGAAAAACCACCACCGCCAGTCCACATGGAAGGACCAGCACCAAAAGGGCAACCAGGTACTTCGCAACTGCCAGTAACGCATAAGCCTATCGCAGGCGGCGGAGCCACGACTGCTACAGGCAGCGGAGCCACGACTGCTACGATTGATACGACACCACACAGTCAACAATGTAGTGGCGTATCACCAACGAGTCACGAAACCAATTTAGCAATCGTGGGTATTGTGGCCGGCGTAGCCTCATGGATGATATTTCGTTAGCGCTGACGTTTCGACGATTTATATTGCTCTACTAGGAATATGACCACAGCTACAATGAGTATCCAGGCATTCTTGGCAAGGAAGCCGAAAACTTCTCCAGCTGTACGGAATATGAAACTCGCAATAGCGCCTATCGCCGCAGGTAGCACGTTAGCCAACTTTTTTCCAAGATCCTTCAAAGCACCACCAACTCCCTTAGCAACGGAAGCCAAGCCTTTTGTCAATATACTAACGACAGTACCAATTACGGCACCAGCGACAGCTAACACTCCAATCACCGTAAATCCATGTTTCTTGAAGATGGCTTTTATGCGGTCTCGTAACGACATACGATCTTTGATGGCTTCTATTTCTTTCTCGATCTCCTGTTTCTGATCCTCTAGTGCTACTACTTTATTCTTTGCCACTTCATATTCTGGAGTTCCCTTAGTTAATGAATCCATCTTTTTTATTTCCTTGGCCTTTCGTTTATCTTTTTCGGTGGCCATATCCTCTTTCATACTAATCTCCTTTTCCGCAGTAGGTCCAAGAGCGTCCCTAAGCGTTTTCGGTAATGCGTTGGGAGTGTCTACGGCATCCGACAGTAAGTATGGTCCAGCATTTTTACGATTTAGTTTTATCACGACCCTATCATAGTCATCCAAACTAGCAGTGAACTTCGTTAGATCTGCTTTTGGAAACTTTATAGTGGTTTGGTCCTGTGCATTTTCAGTCCGTCTTTCCAGTCTTTCAAATAGCGTTTCCACAGTAGCAGCTCCGCTGCCGCTACTGCCTGCCGTAAATTGCGTTTCCACATCATCACCTTGATTGACTAATTCTATATACTCGGCTGAACTGGTTCCCCAGTTACTACGATTTTTCCATAACCTATCACGTATGCTTTTCGTCGTATTTTTGAAGCTATGCTTAGCTCTATTCCACCAATCCATTTCTGCCTCGCCATCATCAGGTCTAATCTCCGCCCATTCTTCGGCAGTAAGATCATTCACATCGGCTCTACCTTCTTCAGATATAGGATCGAAGTCTAAAGTTTCTGTCATATTGAACACTTGATATGTGATATACTATTAGTATTCAATTGTGGAACAAAACATATTCAATTGTGTGAAACAAACATCATGATATCAACGACGCTCCATCCTGACTATTCTCCTAGAGAAGGTAGATCTCTTAAAGCCAGTCGTGTGTTCCATCGTGTAACTTTCACTCCTTCCTCAGCCAATCCAGGGGAAACTTTAATTGTTAATGTTCCTACGTTAGGCGAAAATAGACTTCTAGTACCTGGTAGTCTAGCCCTTAGTGCCAATATCACTCTATCCGGGGGTCATGCCGACAACTATTTGGTAGCCAACGTTGGACGTTGCATAGTCTCAAAGCGAGTCGTATGGATGGGAACTACTAGATTAGAAGATCTAAGTCGACCCGATCTACTACAGGTATATAGCGATCTATACCTATCTGATGTAGAACGAGAGAATAGCGTAGAGCGGGGCATTCAATCTGCTAATGTGAACAAACTTCGTTCAAAGGCCAGTAACGCATCTACATCTAATGCGGCTGATAATGCGACACTAGCGGCATATGGTAGCGTGTACAAGATACCTATTGATCATGAAGTTATCACAACCCATGGCGTCTTTTATCCACATGCGATTCGAGATAAGATGTCATTTCATTTGACACTGGCACCGGCCATAGACGTCATAGTCGGATCTGACAGTACGAAAGTAGGAACGTACAAACTATCGAACATTGAACTAGAATATGAAGTCATCGAAAGTCTCGATCTTGCGTCGCAGGCAAATAGTACCTACGCCAGCGGTAAAGCCTTTCTGTATAACCATTATGAGTACTTCAAAACCGTCTCGATCAATCTAGGAACCGACACACTCGTATCTGAAAGCATAAACGTACTTCGTCTCTCTCTCAATGGCATTCTTCTTCTATTTGTGGATCCTCATGTGGCAGGCACTAGAGATAGTGAGAAATTCGTAAATCCAGGAATCACCAAGGTCGAGGTACACGTCAATGGCATTCCTAACGCTCTATATTCTTTTGGGATGCTACCAAAGGATTTATGGAAGTCAGCGAAGAATTGGTTTGTCCCGCGTTTCGGAGAGGCTGCCGCCGCTACATCCATGACGCATAAGAAGTTCTTTGAGAACAAGTTTGCCGCACTCATCGATTGCCGCACTTCTCAAACCAGTATAGTTCATGGAGATGGTTTAGCCCAACAAGATGCTGGAGCATCCATTCGCCTTAGGATTCATCGCAGTGGAGGCTCAGGTACGGTGAACATGCACATATTCGTGCTTTCTGATGCACAAGCAACTATTGAACAAGGAATGCTACAAAATGTTTATCACTAATATGAACACATTGACAGATCAAATTCCCTTTAACGCACTCATAATTGGCCCCACAAACTGCGGAAAGACTCAGTTCATAGTTGATCAATTGAGAGGTCCATTTCGTTTTAAATTTGAATATATCGTATTAATTTGTCCCACCTATGCTAACAATAAAACCTATAAAGGCGTTGGTAAGGGAGATCCTCGCTTCATTGTCCTAGCGCCTTCTCAGAACGATATTGATGCAACCCTAGGCGACTGTGCTTGTTTTTTCGAAGGAACGAATACGCTTATTATCCTTGATGATTGTGCGGCAAGCAAGGATGTTAAGGGAAGGACCAATAAGATATCCGATTTAGCCTTTTCTGCACGCCACATTGGTATTTCGATTTGGGCCTCATCACAAACACAAAAGAGTATATGTAAGAACTTTCGCGAGAATTGCGCAATCGTTGTGGCATTTCGCATCGCAAGCGCACCGGGATTAAAGGATCTATTCGATGACTACGGCGCTAGCATATCCTTAGATGATAAGAAGCTATTCATTTCAGAACTTGAGACTAAGTTCGCACATATATGTTTCTGTTTGCGACATCCCTTTTCCACACTATTAGAGATACCTTCACCTATGGTATGTCACAATACGTTGAAGTAAGATGGCTAAAGATTTGGATGATGAATTAATGAACATACTAGCTGAATCCGGCAAAATAGATGTGACAGGTCCTCCACCAAGGGCCGAATGCGGCTACCGCAGTAGCGGCAGCAAAGCTGGCAGCAAAGATTGCCATGGCTTCGATGGCAGCTTGCTGCCGCCACACTGCGCTACCACCGATGAAGCGGAAGCAATCTTTCGTCGTAGCATAGAAATCATCGAACATAGGGAAGCTCTTTCTATTCTAGCCGTGACTGGTACGACAAAAGAATATGTAGGGAAGAATTTTTCTCTTGGAGACATTTCTAAGTTACCTGATAAAGACATAGAACGCCTATATCGGAGATACCAAGCCGTCTTAGCGAAGCAAATAAATGACTGCTTAGTGGATAGAGCACTAAGTCTAGCAACTTGTGTAGTCGCATATATGAGGCCTCTAGATTCTCGACAACAACGAAGGCTGTTGAAAGCTCTAAAGAAAGACCGCTTAGTCCGAAACGAGCTATCTGCACTGGCTGGCCGATTGGCCTACAAAGCAGGTCCACTTGTAGCACTAACTAGTGCCCTTTGTCACGTTGCTAAACATTCTATGTCGGCGGAACAGGACTCCGAGGAGCAAGTATTGCCGAGCGAAAATGAAGTTGATGAAGTACTTGAGGTATATTCAAATTTAAAAGAATCTTAAATGTAATTAACGTATTGAAGTTACCTCAACCACTAAGTAATTACTCTTAACAAGATGGAAATTGATACCCATTCCGAAGATCGAAATGATCCCATCACAAAAGAACCAGTAAAGCCCCCACCAAATCCAAAACGAGTCGCTGCAGGCAAACTCATAGCGCAAAGGAGGAAAGAAAATATCGCCAATGTGGCGGCAACGCAGGCGGCAACGCAGGCGGCAACGCAGGCGCAGGTAGACAGTCATACCGATAAGCCAAGTTTGATATCAACTAATACCACACTTGCTGTAATTGGGGTAAGCATAGCATTTGTGGGTTTGTACTATCAGTATAAGCAATACGAACAAACGCAACGAGTTAACCACAGCTCCAATGGCAGCTTTGCTGCCGCCACAGACAGCTCAGCTGCCGCTACCAAAGAAACCCCAAAAGGTCGTAACCTAAAAACTCAAGGCATGATATAGCATTTGAAGCCACGCTGTAGACATATATGCAACGTCCAACATTGGCCGGTGATGTAAACGTTGTTCCAATTAGATGGCTAAAGAACTTATGAACACAATACAGGAAGCTGCTATATTGACTGGACTTGCGGCAGGTATCGGTTGGATCGGAAAGAAAGCAATCAAAGAACCTCTGACTAACGATCCTTCGTCTAGCGTTTTGAACTTCGTGAAGTGGATAGCAGTGTTATCTGGTAGTCTGGCTGCCAGGAAATACCTAAAGGACAAAGGGTATTTGAAGCCTGTTGAGTAACAGGGGCGACTCTACCTCGCCTTCGAAGCCATGGCATCAATAATATTTATGGGATTTGTCTTCGCCATAACTAGTGCTGCCGCTAGTATTGCCGCACACGAAATAGAAAAAGCAACTAGCGGGCCTAATGCTGCTGCCGCAGAGATGGTAAGACATGATAAAGCTCAGGAGAAGGCAAATGCCGCTATTGCAACCTATGAGAAAAATCGAGAAAAACGACTAGAAGCACAAGCCACCTGGAACCACTGGAAAGAAAATAACGCACACGTTGGACTTAAAGATAGAATCGATGCAATGCGAAAACTCCATATATATCACATACTACAAATGAAACTGGAAGAGCCTAAACTCTCAGATTATTATCGACCATCTAATTCGAGGAAAACTGCCGAATTGGTGGCCTTAGGTGGTAGCGTATTCGCGACTGGATACGTTGCCACTCGATTCTTATAAGAATTGGTTATAGCTATGCTTTAAAAAAAACGAGCTTTTTTACGTTAAACGTAATTACTAGATCACTTACTAGATTACTAGAGTATTACTAGAGTATTACTAGAGTATTACTATAAGATTACTAAACGAATCTACATAAAATAAGAAAAAATAAAAAAAGAAGGATAAGAACTTGTCAGCTAGATAAAGTCTTTATCTCTAGTCGCTGGATACGCTATTAGTCGATATGCCTTTTAAAAAACGAGAATTTTTACGGTCGACGAGATACTAAAAAAAAAAAAGAATAAGAACTAGTTGGTTAGATAAGTTCTTATTCCTTTTTTTTTCTTTCTTTTTTCTCTTCTTGTTGGAGGTTAGAATACATAGATATATAATGGATGCTAAACTTGCGAATACCTTCTATGGTCCTATGGGCTATTGGAAAGGTTATGCTGCAATTAGTAAGTTATCAATGGCTGCAAAAGTATCGGAAGATGTAGCTAAGGGTTGGTTAGAGAAACAAGCCATGTGGCAAATATATCTATCACCACCACGCTATATTCCACGACCACATTGGACTGTATCGAAACCTAATGAAGTTCATCAAGCTGATTTGATATTTCTACCTCATGATAGACCTAGCCGTGGAAGGAAACTATATAAGTATGCTTTAGTGGTAATCGATGTAGCTTCTAGATATAAAGAGGCTGAACCTTTAGCATCGAAAGATAGTGGTGAAGTGTCTGCAGCATTCGAACGAATCTATAAACGTAGTCCACTAGAATGGCCAAAAACATTACAAGTAGATCCTGGTAGAGAATTCATGGGACGTATGTCTGAAACATTAGAACTACGTGGTACGAAAGTTCAACGAGGTGAAGCTGGTAATCATAGAGCGCAAGGCTTCGTCGAACGAGCGAATGGAACACTAGCTGAGAGATTGTTTGGATATCAATATGCACAAGAGCTGGTACTTACTTCGGAAGGATCAGATGAGCGTAGTAGAGAATGGGTAGTTCGTTTACCAATGGTTATCAAAGCCCTGAACAGTGAGGTGACTCGACTTACAGGAAAGGAGCCTTCAAATTCTGTAGTGGCGCAACGAGTAGATCTAAAGACTCCTACATATTCGCGCACTGTTGGTTTGAGAGAAGAGCGCCTACCATTCGACGTTCTAGTTCGATATCTTTACGCACCAGGAGAATTGGAAGGGGGTGAAAAACGTAGAGCTACTGATCCTGTGTGGAGTTTGCAGATATACACCATTTCGCGAAGTGTAGTATCTTCGGGACAGCCTGTGCTTTACTACCTTGCGAAGCGAGAAGGGGAGAAGGACGCACCCAAACGTGGATTCGTTCGTGAAGAGCTACAAGTTGTTCCTAGGGATACGGAACTACCGCCGAAAGGAATTCTGTTTGTATCCAAGCGCTAGACAGCGTACTCTATTGGTTCGGTATGGATTCCATCAGGCAGAACGTATCTTTTGTCATAGTAAGCCGAAAGTCCAAGTTTCTGCTGTTCGTAGGTTGCCATACCTTCTGGTAGTAGCCGGAAGCCTCGGTTTTTCGCCACGTCAATATTACCCTGGAGCGCTGCTTCGAATCTAGCCCATGAAACGTCGTTGTGCCGTCTAGACATACCTTTGGTGGAATACTTCTTGCTGCCACCTACATCGACGTAGTAGGCTTTCGAACATAGGGCAATGGCGCGCTGTCCTTCGAATTCGAGCTTGAAGAGACCTGGTGTACGACTGCTCCACTTGTCCCAAGCTAACCACTCTTTTCTGTGGGCTGCAAAGTCCTCGCACAATTCTGGTCGTACAACTTCATCGATGGTGTTTCCTGAAATTGCGATGTAGGCACTGTCCGTATCCATCTGGATGTATTCGAAATCATCTCGAACGATGTACTTGTCGAGGAAGTCATAGTAGAACTCGAGCATGCGAAGTTTGGCAAGCTGGTACACGGCAATACCTACTTGGAAAGGGCGTTTGATTCGGATCTGGTTCTTTCTACTTTCAAGTTCGTATGCCAGACCAATCTCTTCCAGGTCTTCGAACCAAACACTTCGCATCGCTTTGTCGACGACCTTCTCGTCTTTGGTGTAGGTGACATTTGTTTGTCGCCCCAAATCTTCGATCAACTTTCCATAGGCACTATTTCCAAGTAGCTTGAACACGTCTGCTAGCAAGGTTTTACTTTTGTCTACATCTCCTGTACGTCGTGCTTCGGTGACTTGATCCACAAACCATTCGAATACTTTTTTGGGTTCGTAGTCTATCGTGCGGTAGACAGCAGTGATCACTGCGCCATGGTCTAGATACCAAAGTAGAAGAGGAGCATAGAGTAGCAACTTCTTTCCCGAGAGACTCCCAACTAGCTTCGTTTCCTCACTGCGCTTTCTACCCGTCTTCTCAAGGTAGGCCAACATTTGTGGAGGAATTGCTTCCTTGGGGATTTTCTTGTTGTAGAAGAAGGGGGGCATCTCCTCAAATTTCTTCCACAATTCTTTTGGTATCTCGATGTCTACCTCCGCATATCCAAACCACGCATAGTTTAGTAGACATTCGACAAATCCTTCGGCTTCTAGACCTGGCTCGTCGTAGTGCACAACCTCTTCTTTTCCACAAGGCATTTCTAATTCCATGGTAGAAAGATATAGGGCGTTGGCATCGTATCCAAGAACCTTGCGACACAACTTGGTTCCACCCTGATGACTACGAATCTTAGTCACTCCTGCTTCGTGGCGTCTGGTGAACACTATGCTTGGACCTCCCACGACAGCGTCTTTCAGCATGTGGTAGGCTTCCTTACTTGGAGCGCACATCTCAGCTCCCCTTTCTACACTACCTCGAAGCAGGAACTGTAGCGAGACTCCTGGGATGGACACTGCATCTTTCAGCATGTCTACTCCCTTCTCGTGATAGAAATCTCGCATCTTTTCGAGTGCCTCTAGGAATGGAACTACGTCTAGGTCGTTGTAGTATCGTAGCCAGTCTGCAAAGGTCTCCATTCCCTTGTCGAGAAAGGTGCGCTTGCAGTCTTCGAACTCTGACCTAGATAGTAGGTGTTGACCTTTCAACTTCGAACCCCACTCTCGATAATCTGGCAATCCAACGTGATCCAACTTGTCTGGAGAGTCGAACCACTCATATGGAAAGAAACTCTTTTGCAACTCACATCCATAGGCAGTGATCCAACGTTCGTAGGAAGTTCCAGGTCCAAGGTAGTTCATCACATCGAGGAAACGGAAATCGGGAGTTAAGAGAAACATAGTGGTGTTGGCTTTCTTTGCTACTCTGACTTTCTTGCATGTGTCGGCAATAGATTCTACGAAATAGTTTCTGATCAGGTTGAGATCGTACCTGCCAGAGTTGAAGCCTAGAACGGGAACTTGGTTGACCCATTCGTCGATTCTCATCCGTTGTGCCTTCGATAGGGTGTCGAAGGAGAATTCAGGTGTCTTGGGACAGAACTGTTCTGCAACGACTTCTCGGATTGCTTTCGCTCTTCGTTGGAGTTCTTCGATAAAGGCGGCTACAAGCTCTTTTGGATCGCGTCGACAGATGTGGGTTGGCGTTCGATCGTACGTGTCGGCAATTGATACTGATATTGGGATATGAACGTTTTCGATGGTCAATCGATCCGTTGGTTGTCTTCCTTTCGTTGTATCGAGATAGGCTTCGAAATCGTACACTATGGCGTGTGGGTAGGCAGTTTGCGTTGGCGTGGGGACCGGTTCGTTTGTCTCCTTTGTAGAGCAGCCCCAAGCCTCCACTACTACATAACCTGCCTTGCGTAGACTTTCGGTTCTTTCGCAGGTCTTGCGATAGAGCCTCGTTTCCCTAGGGAAGCATTTCGGGCAGCCATGGAAATAGCATCCATGAAATTGGAAGATGGTTTTCGAAAGAGGTTCGTAGCCGTCGACCGGCGCTCCTTCTATCCAATGCTCTCCACCATGTCCACAAGCTGCGTGATGAATGTGTTGCCCAATCCTTTCGGCTTCGCGTTTCAACCAGCGTAGAGCGACTTTGCTGGCTTTGTTGGAATCGCTCTCTGGCCAGAATGCTTTTTCATATGCCGACTGGGGTACTGTGATTGCTTTTCCAGGGCAAACAATCTTCGTTTCGCCACGACTACAACGATCTGCGTGGCGTTGGAGGCTGCCAGACTGTGTGAACCGTTGCTTACAGTCATTACATACGTATATGTGCCCTAGCTTTTTGACGTCCTTGATATAGAAGGCATGTCCTTCGTATATCCCAATCGTCATCGTATGCTTGTAGTGAGCTGCATGTCGCATCAGATGCCAAGCGCCAGCCTCCGTAGGTTCGTACACCCGAATGCCGATTCCAAAGTGTAACTCGACTTCCTCCAGCTGGTCTAAGGAAGTCTTGGGAACGTCTTGCGTGGGTGCTACCAAGCCATAGAAGACCTGGGCAAGTCTTCGAGCTGAGGTGTTACACTTGTCTGCACGGGCTCCTTCGTATACGGCAAGGCAGCGCCACAGACATAGGTTGTCACCATATCGATCGAGGGCAAACATTCCTTTTTTCTGGCGAAGCCATTGAGGTAGTGGGCCTGTTCCCAACAGAGGCTGCCGATCGATCACGACTTTGACATCCACGTAGATCCAACGCACAAAAGCCCATTGGGTATTTGGTCGATTGATGTTGTCGGGATTCAAACGAGCTGTCTCTTTGCTATTGATCCACTCTTCTGCATCTCCTAGGATGTTCACCCATGGAGAGCCAGGGACAGTCTTGGAGAATAGCATCACACGCCCGTCGTTGACATTGAGAATGCGATAGGTGTAGCTGTAGCGCAGGTAGAAGCTGGTGGTTACCTTTGCAACTAACCCTTCCATGATCCTAGGAGTCAAATCTCCTGCCACACCTTGGAAGAAGCGCCATCGAATAGTGCGGCGACCTATCTCCACTCCCTCGAGCATTCCATCTCTCTCATCGAGAATAGCACCTGCCTCTCGAGCTAGACTCCTTGGTAAAGGTTCGCTACGAGGTCGTCGGGCTGCCATTTTCTTTTGCAACCTTGTGTGTTGATATACTATATACAAATCATTTCTCTAATAGAGTGTTGAAATGTAAAAAATACGATTTAAAAATAGTACAACAAAACTGCTCCAATCCGGAAAAAAGCGGTAGAAACCGATATCGTAAAAATACGATAAATAGTATTTAATCCGCCTTCGTTGGGCAAGAAAAAAAGTCGTATCATTTTGCCTCTGGGCAAGAAAAAGTGGTATCATTTTACTCAGTAGTAGAGCCGGTAGTAAAACTGATACCCGTTTTTGTTGTGCAAGGACGTCAAAAAGGAGATTTCTGAATTTGCTTTTTGACGTCCTTGTGCAAGAAAAACGGGTATCATTTTACTACCGGCTCTACTACTATATAATTAAATCTTTTTTTCTATAATTTCTAGAATAGCATACTCGGTTGAGTATCCGTTTCTGAATCCGCATTGCTAATTAAATATATTCTGTTTTTCCAGAAAGAAAATTAATTGATTGTATACTAATCTTTCCAAGATTTTGCTAAATGGGGAGATAATAGCTATAGGTCTACAATTACCTAATTCAGTAACAGTTCCTTTTTTAAATATGGGAGACTTATCCTTGAGATTTTAAAGATATCAGGCACTGTTCCTGTTGATATAGATTCATAAAATATTTTTGTAAATGGGATAGATAATGATTTACTTGCAAGTTTTATAAAGTTTATTTGGAATATTGATATATAGAGGATGGAGAGTGCGTAATATACTGTGTAGGATTAATGCCGTTAGTATCGATTTTGCTTGCCAAGGTTGGACCTATATTTATATAAAATATATTAAATTGTTCAACAATATCAGACTCTTTAACATAAGTTATATTCCCTTGTATAATTTTGGAAGGGTAAGATTGCCCCTTCCTTTTAATAAGAGTGCCAATACGTTTCCAAGTTATTTTAAGATTGTCCTTTGCTTTTATTTTTAAGTAATGATCCGTGTAAAAAGTACGACAAAAGCCATTGTTATGTGGCATTGAGCCTCCCTCACATGGGATTTGTCTGTGTTTTAGACTACGAAAACACCGGGTGATAATTATGATTATTCTGAAATAAAAGTAGTATGAAGTCTTAGTTTCATTCCATTATTACAAACTTCCGAACGTTACCTTCTAATTCCACTCCCTGTATTTCTGCACAATTTCTTATCATCAAAGCCATTATTTCTAAAACTAAAATAAAGATATATGGAGAGATAGGATCTCCCTGTTTTGTACCTCTTTTAATTGCGAACAAGTCAGTAGCTGTACCATTATTTGAAACACACGCTTGATTATCCTCTAAAAGAACTTGTATCCATTTTATAAATCCCTCACCAAAACCATAACTTTTCAACACTGCAAATATAAAAGGATTCTCTATCGAATCAAAGGCTTTTTCAAAATCTGCTGCAAACATGATCAAGGGGAGACAATTTTTCTTTGCGTAAAACATTATATCCTCAATTATTCTAATTGGTTCAGCTATTACTCGCCCTTTTACAAAAGCTGTCTGGTCATGATGAATTATACCAGGAAGGATATGAGATAACCTCTTACTAAGAACCTAATTACTACATATTTTAACATCCACATTTATTAAACTAATTGGACGCCATGAATATATGAATCTATTATCTTTACCTGGCTTTTCCAATAATGTAATTATTATTTGTTTCTGTGAAGTTGTTAATGAACCTTTTATAAAACTGTCATTTAAGCAGTTGACCAAATCTTCCTTGATATCATACCATATACTTAAATAAAATTATTTTGTTAAACCATCGTTTCCTGGTGTTTTGGAGGACCCCATTGCCTTAAAGGGGCCGTCTCACCCACAGTGCTTAGCGTGCTTTTGTTATTGTTTATATCCCGGACTTTGACCCTTATTCCGGGCGGGAAGCTCACGAACTAAGCATATTCTTTATGTTGGTGACATCAGTGACAATTTTGATTTGAACATGGATGACCTTGATGAAACTAACAGTACCTTACAAGGTGAATGTGAAGCCAACAAAGTGTTATACAGCAGTACTTGGCTGTACTATAACATTTACCGCTCACCCGTCGCTGCTATAAACAGAGAACACTCTCTCCGGGTAATACTAATATTTATGAAAGCGAGAGGTTTCTCTCCGGTTTTATTTTTACTTGCAGACAGAGAGAGAGAAAGAGATCTCCTAGCAGGCAATCGCGTTGCTGGCAGTAGCAGAGAACCAGTTCAAGAGAGAACAGTGAACGAATTACAGCTCGATCGTTTCAATGAGAAATTATTATCACGGCGGCTCTGTTGTCAAATTTTGTGCGAGTCATAAACTTTGATCGATCATCTCGGCGAAATCATGGCGTGAAAGCCCTTCGAAACCAGAGAGAGACCTGTTTCCACAAGTTAAATGCCGAAGCTCTCAAAATGATTTTAGGAAATTGCTCAATTCTTTTCGGGTCGACCAAGCGGATTTTCGTTGCCTATAATATTTTGTTCACTATAATATTTACCGTTCACCCGTCGCTTCCAAACCCTGTCATCAGTAAACAGAGAATAATAATTATGAAAAGAGAGGTTTCTCCCCTCGGTTTTATTTTTCCCTGTAGAGAGAGAGAGATAGAGATCATCTGCTAGCAGTAATTCTCATTGCTGGTGCCAGAGAATCAGTTCAAGAGAGAACAGTGAACGAATAACAGCTCGCTTGAATAGGAAATTATTATCATGCAGCTCGACGGCTTTGTTTGTCAAATTTCGTGCGAGTATAAACTTCAAATGATCAACCCGATGAATCCGAAAATCTCGGCAAAATCACTGTCTAAAAGCCCGAATTCCGCCCTTTGAAACCAGTGAGAGACCTGTTTCCACAAGTTAAACGCCAAAGCCCTGAAAATAATTTTAGGAAACTGCATGTTCTTCAAGTGGAGTTTTGTTACAAACTGTGGTCACGTAAGCCAGCCACGGTGTCGGCTCAAAGATAGTAGATACTCGAACTAAGCGCTAATATATCTTTACATATAAATAGTAATGATCAGAATAGCTTCTCCATGTTGTAGGTGGAAATCGTGGACACAAACGGACAATTGTTTCCTTTCGTTGAGGACGAACGAGACTGGCACCATCAGAGAACTACGGCCACCTGAAATAAAACTAAAATTTGCATGACCAAATAATTTAAAACACTTAAATAAGAGGCTCAATAGGAAGAGCAATAAAAAAGGTTCAACCTAGTATGATTTTTTTGACGATAGCTGGAAGGATGGCAGAGATGTAGAGAAGATTAAAATCACTGCCATAAAAGTCTGGATTTCGATGGCATCGAAAATGGCCGCAATGCTATGTGAGCGCGCTAAGCACTGTGGGTGAGACGGCCCCTTTAAGACTATTAAAACATTCATTAACAGTCATCCTTCCTTCACATGCCATTCTTTCTTCCTCTGACAATTTGGGAATATTAATTTTACTAAGAAATTCTAGACACTCAGACTCTGTCTTCCCTGATTTAAATTTAAACTGTTGACTAAAGTGCTTCCTGATTTCTTTAAGTACTTCACGTGGCTGTACAATTTCATTATTATCAGCGTCAATGAGTTTCCTAACATGTGTTTTAGATGTTTCTTTTTTCTAGTGTCAAGAAATATCTAGTATTTTTTCTCCTAAGATTTATAGTTAGTGTAAGACACGAGAATCAACAGAACATGCACCATTAACTAAATCTATGATAGTTACAGCAAAGGCAGATATAAAGGAACGAAACGAGTGTAAGCAATAACCCAGAACAAAATGACAAGTGCAAAACATGTCTGGTGGGTAACAACAGCTAATGATCTAAATATAGGAACAAGCAGGAAATAATGTGGAGCCTGCACGAGTGTAAACCCGAGCGAGAATTACGGAGGAATAAACAAATGTATGACTAAGATACCACAGCTAGGGGCGAAGAGGACCGACTAAGCGTGACCGAACTAAAAGCAAAAACTAAAACAGCTAACAATTAATAACCAATGGTAAGGAATAAAACGCCGTGAATGGAATACTACAAAACCGGGTGAGAACTATGTGGTAAAACAACAAACGGGAAACTTAAGAAAAGGGTAACAGAAAAGAGTAACGACTAGAAAATTAATCTAATAAATAAATAGAGAGGAAGGCTAACCGAGCTGGAAGAATATACCCGAAACTGGCGCAGAAGCCGCGTAAAAGAGAGTAGTATGAAACGCCACAATATGACCGAACAAGGCCTAAATACTGGTACAACTAGCTATAACTAAAACAGATATATAACCTAAGAAAAGCTAAACCGATAGGATGTTAGGAAGGACGAGAAGATGACTAATGTGACTAGTAAGTATGAAGCTAAATCCACGAGGAATACGGTAAAGATAACGGCCGGAAAACAAAGTAAAACTAGTAGCTCGATAAAAGAGCGAATTACCTCCGCTGGTGGCGGAGCTGGTGCAGGTTCTGCTGCCATAACTGGATCTGGGACTCGTTACACTGCGGCTTCCAAAGCAGCCAGTTCTTCAGCCGGTGGCTCTCTTACAGCCATGTTCTATGAATGTGGCTTCGGCGACGTATGCTCAGGTCAAAGTTATGTAAATATCCTGAATAAGAGATTTTAATCACGAACTAGAAGATTCTGTATTTAATTCAAAACCATTGATATCTCGGCTGTATAGTTCCAGTAGTTCTAAAAAACGATCGAACTTGTCACAAAGTCAATCACAAATTCGCCTAAACTACATTCTTTCGACTCGTGAGAAAGCTCAAATTTTGACAAATGGCACCACACAAGGAGGTTTGACTCACCGATTAACTTTTCCCAGTGATGAAATGCTTTTAAAATCCCCCGATTTTCTTGATTTTTGGAACAGATGTCCAAAACAGATGCCGGCCGCGCGTCTGTTAAAATATTGCAAGAAAATTGGCGGTTGTTGTAAAATACTAAATGTCGTTCTTATAGCTTTTTAATATTTCACAACATTGTATGTATATTTTTACACAAACGCGATATCTAAATAAGTGCCGTGTACCCAAACAATCAGGATATCAAACAAATAAGTTTTGGCAATACGTCAACTTTATTACACTATCAAACTAAAAATTAAAAACTATGCTGTTACATACATACCCTGTGCTTTACCATGTTATATTTTATCACATCATTTGAAATCATGTCGTGTTTTCTATATCTGTAGTATAGATCTACACTCGCTACACGATTTTTATAAAACAAGTTCCTAGTCTAGAGCCGTGTTCCTTACATAACGGTACCATTAAAACGCTGTAGAAATACAAAAGATTGTTCCGAGTGTCTGTCATTTTTATCTTCCACAATGTTTTGCAGCCAATGGTATTTCCCCTAGTGCTACTAGGGCTACACCAAGCTTCTCGTATGTTTGACTGAGCCCTGACCCTTTCCAGAGGGCAAGCATTGCGTATCCTTTCTGTTGGATATTTATGTGTGTTACATTATTGTTAGCAATGCCTCTTATTTTGTTAGCTGCTACACCAAGTTGGGAACCGAAACGTTGCCAGTCTGGCAAGTCATCAGCCAAATCGTGAAGTTCAACGTCGTTTGGTTCGCCTTGTTTCCACATGATGACGTCATCAACTGCTGAATGAAACATTAACCGTCATAAATAATGCGGTAAGCTGTGAACTATATATGAGGGGGGAGGGGCAAGTCGTGAAATGAAACAAACAGATGAGCAAGGGAAACAATTATATGCTACGTCTCATCCCCTCGCTGTGGCTCGAGATCGATTTCTGAACTCGTTGAAACGTAAGTTGAGTTGTTTGATTAATCTTGTCATTGTCAACCTAAATTCTAACTGCCCCTGGAATTCGTCGATATACTGAAACATCCGAGCCTAGTTCCTTGAATTTCGACGTAAAACAACCAGCATTTAAGCCAACATATTTTAGCATGCTCTCAAGTAGAACATTTTCTTGATTTTAGAAAAGAAAATTTGTAACAAAAAAATACAGTATAGAATCAGATAAAAACTATTAAGTACTAAGGAGCCACTGGAATTAGGAGCCAGTCTAGCGTTCTAAAGGAACCTGTAACTGGAAATAGGGGTAGAATCGTCGTGTACCGTTTAACCAATACGTCATAAAATTATCTTTGAACATTACCTCATGTTTCGCTATGACTAATTTGAGACTAATTCAAGCGGATACAACATCGTGCAACACTGTGTGCACGAAAAATTGTGCATCCGTTTGAACACCCTGTTGCACGATGTTGCATGAAATTTGATTAGTTTCAAACTTCATGCAACATCGTGTAACAGGGTGACTGTTCAAATGGATGCCACATGTTTCACGATGTTGCATCCGTTTTAACGGGCCTTAACCGTTAAACCACGAGAGAATTCGCTGAATGCTGTCCGGTTTTATTTTGCCACATTTAAGACGACTTATCATTAGCGTGTCCATAACATATATAGTAGAATATATATTAGTTTAGTATATACCTCACTTTTCGCGCGCTCTGATTGGCTACTTAAACAGTAAATATGATTTCATATTCACATCTGAGCAAAGCAGCGATCATCTCGCGCGAGTTTTTGTCCATTTGACAGATTATAAAAGAACTATTTGGTGCTGACTATTCACCTGCATGGAGTGTGGTATATACTCTACATGTTGGTAAATTCATTGCCCGACGAGGGAATTACACGTTAAATTTCACTTGAAAAACCGATTTCGATATCGGATATCGATTTTTCGCGTGAAATTTAACATGGAATTCTCGAGTCGGGCAATGAATTTTCTTTGAATCCCATAGCATTTAGTGATTTACGAAAATAAATAAAGAATATAGCCAAGAATATTGAAAGTTGCTGAAATTCCTGCCACGCGCGAGGAACCCATTGCACGGTAAACTAACGAGCGAATAGGAATCAAGCTAAAATTAGACTGAAACTCACACGAGGTTCAACTAAAAGTGCAGTCGTTTAATACTCACACAATTTGGTTTTCCGACATCAAAACTGCATTTTTCTGCATGAAAACACCTGTATTTTATTTAGGTACCCTTAAATTTCGATCTTATCTTTACCAAGAAAGCGAACGTGCATTAACTAGAGACAAAATTGTGAATGTTTACAAGTGAAAGATTTAGAAAACCGGAGGCCTGTTGAAACCAATTGTCGATAAGTGAAAATCTAAAACCTGATAAAGCGAGTAGCTGCTGCACAAGTATACGCACAAACCTGTAAGTATTATAAAGTGTTTCTTACTTTATAAGCAAATTACCAAATGTTAATGCTCAATTTCTGTCTCACAATAAATAAGCCTGTTTTTAAAGTTCCTATGAACCCATTTTTTTTATTTTAGATATGAATTCTACATCAAGTGAATAGTAGAATGGTACAATATATCTTGCTCTGAATGCTGTGCCGCTGAGTTAAGGAGGTTTTAATATCCAAAATGCTAATTACACAACGTCAGGGGAGGCACAATTATTATACAAAATGTTTTGTTACAATTAAACAAATTTTTCAAATTATCAGTGTTATACCCATGGTTGAAATAAAATGATGTTAGAAATTTGTTTTCCTATATAAGTAGAAACGTCCATTGACAACCACCAAGAAGTGATTGCAGATACCTCCCCTTACATCATGTAATTAGCATTTTGCATATTAAAACCTCCTTAACTCAGCGGCACAGCATTCAAAGCAAAATATATTTTACTATTGACTTGATCTAGAATTGATATTTAAAATAAACAATTATTGTTCATAGGCACTTTAAACTGTTGAATGTCACTTGTGTTCAGCCACTCGTTTCCAAAATTTTCCTTGTACCACGGATAGTGCCGTTCTGTAGTCGTGCTTTTCGTCCTTTTCGTGCTTTTCGTCCTAAAAAAAGCGGCTCGGTAAATATTCACCACTATTCATCTCCACTTCGGTGAATAAGTGGTACGACAACGTTCCGAGCGCGCGAGGTGTGATTCCCCACGGATTTAAACGGTACACGACGATACTACCGAAATAGGAGCCAGTCGAACCTACGCCGGTTGAAGTGTAGAACAAGGTGCATGATGGGACTTTGCAGCATATAATCACGTGGTTGTACTGGAGGGCAGAAAATATCTGACTTTATTTATGTTTTGGCACTTGTGCAAGATCGCTGGTGTTATTAGCAAAACCTGTAATCGATTGCGATCTTTCTAAAATGTTTTTTTTTGAAAATGGTTTGCCATCCAGTAAAGCCTTTCCCATGGGATCACGAGCTCAGTTCATTAATTATTGATGTGATGTAACAGCACGTGACTGTTTCCTGTAAAAGGCATATTTGTCTCGGGTGAACTTCGCTGTGACACCATTTTAAGAAAAGAGTTAAGACATTTACTGGAAAGACATAACTGAATTCTAACTGAGAAGCATTGTCATGACCGAAAGAAACACAGAAAGGTTGAAAGATGAAAATTGAAAATAAATATTGGCTGATGCAGTTGCTGTGAATATCTTCTATCATATTGCGCTGAATCGACAACGCTGAATCGAATCGAATCGAATCGACAACGCTGAATCGAATCGATTTGCCATAGTTGACGAATGATTAGCTACAGGTTAAAACTAGAACATTTTTTAAATTAAAATGACTAAAGTTGTAATCTTTCAAAAACAATGCCGCAAATCTACCCTTTCACGCTTTCTTTTTGAATGATTCTCAGATTGATATATCTCCTGAATATACTTATTTAGGAAGTACGATCTCGAGCAATGGAAATTTTACAAAATCCAAATTAAACACGACGTTCTATTTTTGCAGCAAAACGTTACCTTGATTTTACTAGAATGCCTATAAAAATGTGTACTAAGTTATTTCATATCTTGTTTGCCCCTATCTTACTATATAACTCCTATCGAGAGACTCCATACGCAATTCTTCAAATTTTATCTTGGTTTGAATAAAAGAGCAAGGTTATCCTTAAAACATTTTATTTATCGCAACATGTTACATTTTTGGGTTCATTTACAGAGACTTCCTGAAAATAGTATCGCAAACTAAGCAATATCTGTTTATTTCAAATGATTTAGCATCCTCAGGAAAACTGAGCTTCGTGACTCCAATTAACAATCTCGTAGAGCTATATGATAAAGGGCGGTAATGACTTGAATTTATAAAAGACTCAACACTACATCAATTACAACTTATTAGATTAAATAGGAAACTAGCATTTTATTCTATGTTCAAGCACGATATTAGCACATCCAACTGCCTTGACATGATTAAGAATGTAAGTCATAAAATAATGTTTACTAAATTAAGATCTGGAAATCATAATTTATCCATTGAAGTTGAAAGACATACATCTCCTAAAATTCCAGTACAAATTTTGTTGAAGATGAAATTCATTTTATGTTTCATTGTACCTTATACGATAATATTAGAAAAACTCCCTTTGAAGATATTAATAATTGTTATAATCATTTTTTAAATCTAGATAACGACCATAGGATTCTCTTTCTATTTAATAGTGTTGACCCTTATGTATGTAAAAAAATAGCATATTTCGTATTTGACGCATTTGATGTTAAACGACAATTAACTTTACATACAGTGTCTGTATAATTTATCTGATCTTATTACAACATTGTAATTCCTTCTTCTTTCTTGGCAATACTATTTATGTAAACATGGGATTGGCCGTTTTTATACTAGAGACGTCTAAGTCGTCTGGAGACCGCTTAGACGTCTAAGACGTCTAGTGTAAAAACGGGAAATAAGACAGACGGAGTTAAATCTTCGTCTGGTAAGTGCGACAGAACAACGCACTTAGCAGACGTCTAAGCCGTCTAAGACGTCTAAGCTGTGTAGTATAAAAACGAGACGCACTAAACTTGGACGCACTTAGCCAGTCAGGGCTTATTGGAAATCGATTTATGAAAGCGGTAACCATTTCTCCACCATCACTTGTTCATCTGGGTTTCCTTCTTGTCATGCGTTTTGGCTTACGGGCACATCACACAAGACAAAAGAGTTTTCGCCAGTTCCATATCCTCGTCTATATTCTCTAGAAGACATTTTTCCATATTTTTTTTCTCTCAGTTCTCGTCGACTCTGTGAAAAAGACTTCCAAAACAGCAGTGACGGCTCCGCCATTATCAGTGACATTCACGATCATTCATAATTTTTTCGCGCCAGTCGTCCGGTAGTATCCAGTCTCCGTCCGAGAATAGTACCCAGTTTCTTTTAAAGAAAATCGTGGTATTTTATCTGTCGCAGTCCAAACTTATGCGTCCTGTTTTTATATCAGTCGCACTTAACGGTCAGACGTTTAATGCGTAATAAATAATAAATTTAGTATTTATATTGCGCGTGTTCCATTGGCAGATGCTCACATGCGCATTACAAATGCCTATAGGCTGACGTATATACTAATCCTAACTAAGTAATGTGTATAGTATATCTAAATCTATCATAATTGAATATATACAGTATATAAATATAGACGTGTTGTATAACAATGGTAATACGATACTATTGTTGAAATGCTTTGCCAAAAAGATAGGTTTTTAGCAACTTCTTAAAAGTCGTAACACTAGAAGCACTACGAATTTTAGCGGGCAGGACATTCCACAGTGTGGGTGCCGCTACCGCAAAAGAGCGGTCACCCAATGTGATCAATGTTCTCATTCTTGGTCGCTCTAGCAGAAGTTCTTTAGACGATCTAAAGTTATATCTTGAAGTAGTCTTACATTTGATAAGTTCAGTTATATATGCCGGAGCGAGTCCATTTATAGCTTTGTAGGTAATAAGTAAGATTTTAAAATCAATTCTATGTTTAACGGGTAGCCAGTGTAGTTTATATAAAACGGGAGTAATGTGATCGAACCTACTGATATTACAAATGAGTCTAGCCGCAGCATTCTGCACACGCTGAAGTTTGTGCAGCTGATTGGCTGACAGGCCATAGAGAAGGCTATTACAATAGTCTAGTCGACTAGTAACAAAGGCGTTAATTAAGATTCGCACAGTGTCAAAACTAAGAAATTTTCTAATTCTCCTAATGTTAAATAAGTGAAAGAAAGCTGATTTACAAGTCTTGTTAATGTGGGTGTCCATTTTCAGCTGCGCATCGAACCAGCAACCAAGGTTTTTTGCCTCACTAGAGGGTGCTGTGGTTACATCTCCGACGCGCAGTGAGTCAACGTTCACTTTTGCCAGCTGCTGTCTTGTCCCGATGATAACAAACTCCGTTTTGTCATAGACGTAGGCGTCTAGACGTCTAGACGTCTTAGACGTCTGTAGTATAAAAACGGCCAATGATAAAAATAAACTTGATTTACTGATTGATTGAAGGCCTCAGTTTAGTCCCAACATTTTCTATGTTGGGACCACAGGCTAACCATCCTCCCATTTTGTGTATTTGTCACTGATGTTTTAATAATCGATCTTTTCTTAGCAAATTGTTAAATAAAATACCCTTTGACTTGATTTGTGTATGTGTTGATTTAGCGCGCGCTCATAATACAGCTCGGGTTTCCTGTGGCTCAGGTTTGTTTACATATAGCTCGGGCTTCCTGTGGCTCATCTCGCCAACTACATAAAAATACACAAGGCAGGCAACTAAATTCATCGCCGACAGGCGAGGCGCGCGAGAATTTTGCCGAAAAAACGAAAACTTCCAGGTTCCTGCTCCCTCTCTAACATTCAAAATATTGAAGAACAGTAAATGAGCTACGTTTTTGGTGCTAATTCACGGCGATATCGAGTGTTACACACTCGTTAAAGCTTCCTAGAAACCGTCAAACTGGTCCAGATTTTCGGCAAAAAAAATTTCTCCCTATGATCGGGACAGATATGAGCCATCATAAGGATTTATAACGGTCATCACATTCAAATTTTTTAAATCAATCTGTCGAATGATCTCCCGTCTAGAGTCTCCAGCGAAGAAATGGACAGCTGACATATTTCCCCTAATCTCCCTCGTATGGGCTGTTTTGCAACTTGACACACCACCCCGATGAAGTAGTTTTTTGGCAGCTTCCAATAAACGAACCGGAAGAAAAATATCTTGAAGACTTCGCGGGAAGTTTGTTTACAAAAATATATATGTCGCACGACCGCTAAACTCTCGTACTATTATGATTTCAGACCAAATTTTACTCCACTCTACTAGTATTACCATCAGTAAATTCAGCACAAATACAGATTATCACATCATAAAAAAATATTTAACTAGCAAATTACCGTGTTTGTAGTGAGCTTGCTCCAAGAGTGCCAGGATCTTTGACATTTCTAGTCGAGAGTGTGAAGAAGTAGTTCCACTTTCTTCCGATTTGAGCTCCGAAAGACCGAAGTCGATTTTGTCTAAGGCACTTAACACTGTACAATGTTTTTGCCTTCGACAAAATAGTACATGTTTCAGCGGCTCAGAAGTCTCAGCTGGTTTCTTGCATTTTTACCAGCCTTAGGGTTCCCTTTTTGCTTGTTTTACGGTTCAAGTAGCTGATTTATACTTTAACTCGTAGTCTAACGGATTGCTTCCAAATATATGAGTATTTGAACACTTTTTGCAACGGTTTTCTAGCTAACCATCGCTCAGTTTTCTGCTCACTTCGTTTTTTTTTTTTTTTCATTTCAAACGTTAACTCAGTTCGCACAAAAGGCGCGAAAAAACTTTTGCACGCGTGCGCTACCAAATTCCCGCCCTCTGCAAAACTTCTTTTCAATAATGAGAGCTGGTTTGCATTTTGCATCCGAGATCTACTCATCAGTGTCCTCCTGAATCTCGCCCGAGAATGTTTGATCTCGGACGAACTTCTGGGCCGCTTTCTCAACTTAACGGCGCTGTGTACCTGCTAAACGGTTTAGCAGGATTTGTTTCTTTGCCTTCGACAAACAACGAGGAAATGTTGGACATTTGCTGGAACTGTTAGACAAGGTTTAAAGTGATGGACGGACTAACTCTTTGGCTTCGGTTCGCGAATTCGCTTCAACTTCTCAATGTTTGTGCCAATTTGTGGTGGAAAAATCGACAACTTCAAATCGGAAGAAAGTGGAACTTCTTCTTCACATTCTCGACTAGAAATTTCAAAGATCCTGGCACTCTTGGAACGCGAACGAGCAAGCTCACTACAAACACGGTAATTTGCTAGTTACATATTTTTTTATGATGTGATAAACTGTATTTGTGCTGAATTTACTGATGGTAATACTAGTAGAGTGGAGTAAAATTTGGTCTGAAATCATAATAGTACGAGAGTTTAGCGGTCGTGCGACATATATATTTTTGTAAACAAACTTCCCGCGAAGTCTTCAAGATATTTTTCTTCCGGTTCGTTTATCGGAAGCTGCCAAAAAACTACTTCATCGGGGTGGTGTGTCAAGTTGCAAAACAGCCCATACGAGGGAGATTAGGGGAAATGTGTCAGCTGTCCATTTCTTCGCTGGAGACTCTAGACGGGAGATCATTCGACAGATTGATAAAAAAAATTGAATGTGATGACCGTTATAAATCCTTATGATGGCTCATATCTGTCCCGATCATAGCACAGGCAGCCCAAGCTCAAAGTTTGAATTTATTTGACAGTTGAACTACGAAGGTTCAAACATCCAGAATATCTGGTATTTTATTGCACTAAATGGCAAATGAATAACACAATAAACTTGCTTTGATGAAGATTAAGTTGTTGTGTCTTGAATTTGGGGGTTTGGGGGCCGATTTAACGAGTATCTAGGAAACATGGATTCACTCTACATTAAGTTAGGAAAGGCAGGCAAGCCGAAGCGATGGCGTGTTCACATACCTGTCATCTCCACATCAAAAATGACCCTTAAATCCACTCAATCGACGTGATACTTCCGGATCCCGTAGACAGATATCCTTGCTGCGTATCCTCCAAGTTTCATGACCAAACATTCAACGAATACCGAGAAATGATTTTTGTCACCTCGAATTTCGCCGTCCCAAACACCTCTTCACACTTTGACGAGACACCGGAAGTCCAATCGAAAGGATGCCTCGTTTTGGAGATGAAAATCACCGCCGCACCATTGGATGGGAAAGCTCCAAAACGAGGCACCTTTCGGTTAGACTTCCGGTGTCTCATCAAAGCGTGAAGTGGTGTTTGGGACGGCGAAATTCGAGGTGACAAAAATAATTTCTCGGTAGTCGTTGAATGTTTGGTCATGAAACTTGGAGGATACGCAGAAAGGATATCTGTCTACGGGATCCGGAAGTATCACGTCGATTGAGTGGATTTAAGGGTCATTTTTGCCGTGGAGATGACAGGTATGTGAACACGCCATCGCTTCGGCTTGCCTGCCTTTCCTAACTTTAGGTAGAGTGAATCCATGTTTCCTAGAAACTCGTTAAATCGGCCCCCAAACCCCCAAATTGAAGACACAACAACTTAATCTTCATCAAAGCAAGTTTATTGTGTTATTCATTTGCCATTTAGTGCGATAAAATACCAGATATTCTGGATGTTTTCAAGAACCTTCGTAGTTCAACTGTCAAATAAATTCAAACTTTGAGCTTGGGCTGCCTGTGATCATAGGGAAAAAAAAATTGCCGAAAATCTGGACCAGTTTGACGCTTTCTAGGAAGCTTTTACGAGTGTGTAATACTCGATATCGCCGTGAATTAGCACCAAAAACGTAGCTCATTTACTGTTCTTCAATATTTTGAATGTTAGAGAGGGAGCAGGAACCTGGAAGTTTTCGTTTTTCGGCAAAATTCTCGCGCGCCTCGCCTGTCGGCGATGAATTTAGTTGCCTGCCTTGTGTATTTTTATGTAGTTGGCGAGATGAGTCACAGGAAGCCCGAGCTATATGTAAACAAACCTGAGCCACAGGAAACCCGAGCTGTATTATGAGCGCGCGCTAAATCAACACATACACAAATCAAGTCAAAGGGTATTTTATTTAACAATTTGCTAAGAAAAGATCGATTATTAAAACATCAGTGACAAATACACAAAATGGGAGGATGGTTAGCCTGTGGTCCCAACATAGAAAATGTTTATTAGGTTATGGAGTCCTTTGAGAACGGTTCATGGAGCCCATTGAAACATGCCAATAAGAATAGCAGTAATGACTTACCGTTACTTGCTCCTTGGTCTGATGGTTGGGGTTCCATTGGATCGGTTTCTGCAAACTGAATACAACATATTATTCTGTACTCTACCATTAAAGTAAACTTGATGATTTATGCCTTATTAAATTGATCGATTTCATCGTGTCTAGATCTACCAGAAGCTTCCCTTCATAAAATTGGATTCAGTGCTCGAAAAATTAAATCCAGTCTTACTTTTCTCTCTTTGAAGGCGTTCTTGAAGAATTAGCAATAAGATGTGACTTAATTAGGTCCGTTTCAGACAACGAACTTTTCATGCAACCGAACTTAAATAAATACTTTTAAGTTCGACGTTAATAGTCGTATGTACTCGTACATTACTCGTATGTTAGTCTTACGTACTCGTATGGTACTCGTACTCCTGGCGTTGATAAAAGTATACACACGAGTACATGTACATACGCTCCAGTGTCACATAACGCGACATCGTCTGCCGAACCTAATTCATCTGCCTCGATCAAAATGTTGCCTAATTAACATAATTTTAGCTTAGACAAGTAAGCTGGTGGTCTGGATGCAGTTTATTTTAATACTTATTCGTATCAGAGCTTTACAGCTTGTCACTCTAACTGGTTTTGTTGATATGAAATTTTTGTTCCATTTGCTAGTGGCATGAGACGTTATAAAATTGTTAGTATTACACCGGCCGGTCTGAAACGTTCCACTTCCGCAGTTTTATCGAGCGGGCTTGTGGTTCTTGGAAACGGTATGCAGTTTGAGCCATGAACTCAGAACAGCTCTGAGCATCGAATGCCTTGTTAAAGTTGTGTTAACATACCCAGTGACATATTCGATATTCTACTTACATTTCTGCATTAAAAGCCTGTCGCATCAGAGTAGATCGAACGAATATGTATATATAGATACTTTAGTGAGAGTCGAGTCTTCGAACGCCAGCAATTAAACTTTTGATTCTACACCAATTATACAAACTCTTTTAACTACTAACACTGAAAGTTCTGCTCACCTTCCGGCTTTATCACTTTTGACAGACTTTAACGTCCTCCTAGGCCTAGTTAATGCAATCTCTGCGATCTCCTACTTGAATAGCAGCAGCCGTCAAATAAACTTACCAGCAACAACACAGTAAAACATTCTACAAACCCAAAAGTGTTTAGGGTCAAGTCGATTCGCTTGATAATTGGCTGAGTCGATGCAATAAAATCACAGGGATCCTGTTTTGTTACGTTAGCATACTAGTGTTCGTTACTAACTTGTTTATTATTAAAGTGTATCAGTTAAGACACTGAACACAACCCTTCCTTCTTTGCGCCGATATACGAAGGAACAAAGAAAAACCTTACACTTAGGGAGTGTTTATTATTTATGGCTTGGGTGGGGGGGGGGGGGGGGGGTGGGTCGTGTAAATCATGGGGGGGGGGGGGTGGCACAAAGTTTTAAGTGCTTTTTTAGGGGCGTCATCAAAGATTTAACCTACTCTTGGGGGGTCATCAAAGTTTTGACATACCCGTCATGTAAAATGAAATTGCTGTTGTAATGCTAAGCCAATGTTTAGTCTCCAGAACACAGGAAACCAGTGTTTTAGAGAGCAGTAAAATCTCAAAAATTCAGGCTCGGGCCTTCGTCCCTCGCAACATTTAAAAAATGTATTGTGCTTTGTTTCCTTTATACGCAGGATGGTATTCTCTAAGCTCATGATCAAAGGCACATCCCCATAGGAGAGAGAATGCATTGGTGTTCAGGAGATTAGCTTAATGCCAATGCTGAGCTCTTTTTCATTTATTCATTTATGATTTGAGACTACGGAACAATGCAATATGATGCACTATCTAGAATGCAAAATAATGCACAAATTAACGGTATACAATTTCAAGTTCCCATCCGGAAGGGCTGTATATATGTGTTTTCTACTAAACAAAGGAAAATACCATAAATCTAGAAACATTAATAGTAAATTTAATAGATTACATGTATATGCAGTTTGCATTCTTTTTTGCGCATCCATCTTTTTTGTCGGGGGGGGGGGGTCAATAAAGTTTTGAGCAATTGTATAAGTCGAACAGTGACAAGGGTGAACCTGACCCACCTTGGTTCGACGAGGAATGTAAAAACGAAAAACAAAATTTAAAATCTCTTGGACGCGGAATATGCAATGCTCCGGGTGACCGAGCCATGAGAGAGAACCTCACTTTTGGGAAAAGAAATTTCAAACGACTATGCAAAATAAAGAAATCCCGACACATCAAACTTAAATTAAATGGACTAGATCTAAAAAACCCCAAGAAAGTCTGGAAAGACCTGAAAAACCTATTTAATTTAGGAAAAAACAAAAGGAAGCAGGTTTGTCCAATAGAAATAGAAGGTTTCCATGAGCACTTTGAAACTTTAAACAATGCATCGGCCCCTGACGTTAAAATACCTAAAGATAACTGTGACCAGGGCCCGCTGGATTATGAGATAACCAGTGAGGAAATAAGTGGCGCGATAAAAAAACTAAAGAATGGCAAAACACCCGGACATGACAACATATTGAATGAAATAATAAAACACAGCCAAGAAAGATTGACCCCCTATCTTAAAACTCTGTTTAATATAATACTTGCTTCGGGCGAATTCCCAAAGAAATGGAATCTAGGTTTCATTATCCCTATTTTTAAAAAAGGTGATCGATCTGAAGCTGATAATTACAGGGGTATAACTCTACTCTCTGCTCTTAGTAAAACTTTACATCAGTCCTTAATAACAGGCTGAATGAATATTTAATTAGCAGAGGTGTTATCAAGAGAGAACAAGGCGGATTCCGAAAAAAACATTCTACGATTGATAGCATCTTTGTACTAAAATCAATAATCGACAAGCTCGTGAAAAGTAAGCCCAAACAAAAGAACAATATACTCTTTTCGTGCTTTGTCGATTTCAGAAAAGCATTTGACAGCATTTCCAGAGAAAAACTGTTCGAAAAAATGAAGTATGTGGGAATTTCAGGCAAATTCTATGAAATTTTACGAGATATGTATTCAAATGACACTGGCAGTTGTCAAAATAGGTAATTATATCACTGAGCCCTTTCAAATGTAAGATTGGGGTCAAGCAGGGCTGCATGTTGAGTCCTGCACTTTTTAACTTATTCATCAGTGATCTTCCGAACCAATTAGATCAAACACAAGAGGGAGAAATACGAATTGGAAACGTAACAGTCAACTGTCTCATGTATGCAGACGATTTAGTGCTGTTATCCAAAACCCAAAAATGGTCTTCAAAACCTCTTGGATAAATTAGAAGGTTACTCCTCTAGAAACGAGTTAGAAGTTAATATATCCAAGACCAAAATTATGGTTTTTAATAATAATGGTAAAACAATGAATAAGTACAAATTCTTCTTTAAAAACAACCAACTGGAAAATGCTAGCTCCTATAAATACTTAGGTATCACACTGAGCCCATTCGGCAATTTTAGCCTGGCAAAACAGGAGCTAAAAAAAACTGCTCTAAAGGCACTCTTCAAACTCAGAAAAGAAATGGGCCTGCACTTCAGATCTAATATTAGGTTAACTTTGAAGCTCTTCGACACACTTATTAACCCAATATTATTATATGGGAGTGAAATTTGGGGAGCGGACGTCGCCCCTAAACAGAATGACCCCATAGAGAGTGTGCATCTAAAATTTTGCAAAATGCTACTTGGTACAAGCAAAACAGCTTCTAACAATGCATGTAGAGCTGAACTTGGAAGATTTCCCACCAAAATGCTTTCAACCTTCAGAAGCATCAAATATTGGACTAAACTGATATGCAAAGAAGACTTTGTGCTTGCAAAGATGGTCTATTTAGACCTAAATTTATCAGCCGCGAAACCTACCTTCTGGTCGGAAAAAATTAAAACAAAAATTTTCAGTTTAGGTTTCGGCCACATATGGCTGCAACAAAACGATAATCTAAATATTCGTAGATTTCTTGACCAAATAAAATTACGGCTTAAAGACATTGAAACACAAGAATGGGAAAGTGATCTGTTTGACGACAACAGAAAAAATCCACGCTCAAAAAACAAGCTACGAACATTTAGGTTATTTAAGAAAAATTACGAGCTTGAGAAATACCTAGAACACACCTCAATAATAAAGCACAGAATTGCTTTAACAAGGCTAAGAGTTAGCAACCATAGGTTACTTATTGAAAGAGGCAGGTACTTAAGGCCTTATAAGCCTCCCGAAGAACGAATCTGTCCAACGTGTTGCGAGAATGTTGAAGATGAATTTCATTTTGTTGTCAAATGTAATACCTACAACGATCTGAGGTCAAAACTTCTCCAAGCTCTAAATTTTTCAACAGATATGTCAGACAATCAGCTATTTAACATAATCATCAACCCGCCATCTGCAGTAGCACCTATTGCAGCGAAGTTTGTATATAACTGCTTTCAATTAAGAGGCACACTTGTAAGGTGAATACAGTCGTGTAAGTGCACTTACGAGATAGATCATCATTGTAAAAACACCAAATAGCTAGCGTTCTACTTAATTCTTTGTTGGGACAAAAGTCTATGTACACCATGTATACGACTCCAATAAACTATTTCTGTCTGTCTGTCTGTCTAGGGGGGTCATCTAAGTTTTAATTCATTCTTAGGGGGGTCATAAAAGTTTTAACAAGAGAAGCAGATGAAATGCCCCCGCCCCCCTCCCCCCCCCCCCCCCCCCCCCCCCCAAGCCATAAATAATGAACACTCCCTTAGGTTGAAGTAACTTGTTTGCTTAATACAACTTGGCACTTAACGTAACTAAGACGGAGTTCATGCTTTTATTGGTTCAAGACAAAAACTAAATACTGTCTCACAAACTGTTGCGCCTTTAATAAATAATGTCCCAATAAAGCAAGTCACAACAACAAAATCTCTAGGGGTATACGTACATATCGATGAAAACCTAACATGGGCAACTTCCGGTATTCCGGTATTGAAGCTTTGAAACGTATCAGTGTATAATGCTTTAATACAGCCACACTTTGATTACTTTGATTGATTGATAATGCAATTATGAATTACCCTATATCATTATGACCTCACGGCTTGTTTATGAGGAGGACAGAAACGACTTGAACAATATAATTTTGAACTAAATCTGCTCTGCTGAGGAAAATTTAACTTCGAATTGTCTGATTTCCAGATATCAGCTGTATTAATAATTATCCCACAATATTTACCGTATTTGGTGGCTGTTACCGCTATTCTACCTTCTACAAAATGCATTTGATAGCGATTTCCTTTGTGTTGTTGCGGTTTTGTCCCCCTCCCACGACCGTGATCCTTAGCGTTTAAACAATAGATTGTTTTGATTTGACGTCATAATGATATAGGTCAATTAACTGATTAGTGACATAGTGTATAAAATATTATAGTTATATAAATATTCGTAAATTTTAGTGATAGCCATGATATAACTTTTTTATAATATATTTTTAGTTTCTCACGGCATTAGACGGTGGAGGCAAATGCCACGCCCTCCAGCACATGCCTATACCCCGGCAGTCCCGAGTACACGTATATTCTGGTTTCACTAATTCGTAAAATAGTTCAAACAAGCAGTTCAAAACTACCATTAACGGGAAAATATGGCCTTTAAATAGAGTGTCACCCATTTAAGCTTTTGTAGCCGGCCTTGCTGGCAAGCCAGCCAGGAAGTTCTCGCCAGTTTTGCCAATAAACGTGCTTCCATTGCTGTAAGTGGGTTAGTTGCTTTCCTAGAATTCTTTTCGATAGTAGGCATGTCCCGATTGTGCTCGTAAAAATCGCTAAAAGTTGCTCCCTAGAATGCCAAAAAGTTGCCAAAAAAACAAAAAGTTGCTACCTAAATTTCGAAAGTTGCTAGTACCTGCTACTTCCATTTCACGATATTTTCACACAAACGTTAATTAAAAGCTTTATTCCTTCTTAATAATTGCTAATATTGGTTAAGATAAGATAAATTGATTGAAATTTGAACAAAACTATAAAAAGTTGCCACTGCATTTTAAAAAGTCTCGTAAATATGGGCGTATTTTTAGAAAACACTTAACGGAACAAAACTTCTAATGGTTCATTTGATAAACATCAAAAGTTGCAGCGTGCTTGATTTATGCTGTATACCTGTAATTTGCTCAAAAGTTGCTCACTGAAAGGCAAAAGTTGCTCGAGGTTGCTAGAACTGAAAAAAGTTGCTCCAAACGCCAAGAGCTGCTCAAAAGTTGCCGAGCACAATCGGGACATGACTATTCGGTAGTGTACAATGCCCTACCATACTGTCACAGAGTAGAATATAGTGTTGTTTTTTTAAACGACGTCTTTCACAGCATGGACATCCCCAGACTGAGAAAAGATTGGATTGAAAACGGTGGTAAAAAATAGCAAAAAAAACATGAATGGTTTATTTTACGTCGAAGATACAGGAAGCCGTTACCGGGTCTCCCAAGCCAGAGACTTGTATTTAAGTATTCCGACGAATTGGAATTTAGGCTGGCTTTTGAGGAGGGAGGTAAACCGGAGAACCCGGAGATAAACCCTCGGAGCAAGGGCGAGATACCAATAAACTCAACTCACATATGGTGCCGCGTAAGTGAGAGGCGATTGGGGAAGCACTTAACCACTGCACCACCCCGGCTCCCCGTAAAATCTTGGACACGTTTATTGTCGATCAACAGGGACGGAAAGACCCGGGTACTCCCTAAAAATTAGCCGAATAGGGGTGTGCCGCTGAGCCCTTGAAACCCCGTTACCCTGTTTCAGACCAAGAACTTACATTTTTGCGACCCTGTTCCAGACAACTGATGGCAAAAAAGGTCTCCTTTCCAGACTAGAAACAACGGAATTTTTTTTTTCGCTAAACAACAGCGCCGGGTAATCTTGTTCCCAGTTCCCCTCCGACCAATATGTAAGTTCTTGTGTTGTCCGCCATTTTGGATCAGTATATGCTAGATTTTGCGTTTTTTTTCGCAGTTTTACGTTTTAGTGTGTACGGGAAAATTTAAAGCCCACTCGGGATTGAGTAGGGAAAAGAGAACGTATAATATTGACGAAGTTCTCGAATTATTGGAAGATAACTACGCCATTCCTGAACGTAACATAGAATCGAATAGGATTACAAGGGAGTTGAAAGTGACGATGAAGAAGGAATTATCCGGTACATACCACGAGATAATGAAGTTATTGACTTGAGGAACATTGAGCTTGAGAATACTGTTCACGAAGTACATAGTGGAGGAGGAAGAGCGGCAGCAAGTGGCCCTAGAATGGGCCTTTTGCAGGAATACGATCACGTGGTTGTACTGGAGGCAAAACAATCTTAATTCATGTATTTAAAATGACGAACTTCATGAGTATCTGAATCTTTACAGCAGGCGACTGGGGCCAAATGATTAGTTGTTATGGTAACGTAATAATCCAATGTAAGTTTCTATCAACACGCAGTGTTGTCTACTTTGCAGCTTGTCATCACGTACAAAGTTTGTTTTATAAAGCAGAGATGGTTTAAGATACAGTCTTAATAGTTAATAACGATACATAAGAAGACATTCGAATATTCAATTATATTCAGCTATGGAATCATGGCGGGAGGTGAGTTCGCATCGGTGCCGCGACCATTTGCCTCAATCGCGTCAGTTTCGTACATGGCCTTGATCCTTCAAAAAAAGTTGTACGCTGTTTCGGACGAGAGGGCAGAAGGAAGGCTGAAGGAGTATATCGGCTAGCGATCATATATGACGTCATGGCACAGCTGTGCCGCTTTTCTGTATATAACAAGAGCCCATCTGGGCTTACACTCGGGCCACACGAGATTGAAGATGAAATACACTTTCATTTGAAATCCTCTTAGTAATAACCAAAGGGAAGAATTATTAACTGAATTTAGCAGTCTTTAGGAGTGGCCGGTAGCGCGGTGACTTTCATTCTCTGCTCTCCTAGGATATATGTAATTTAATATTTTTGTTTTTCTCGTAGTTGGCCTTTTAATTTAAACACTACTTATTCATGTAACACACGTTTACAATTTAGTCTGCTGTTCTGTTATACTGCAGGTTCCGAGTACTATTAGATGATTGTCTCAAATGTATGTTTATATTTGTACCATATTATAAGTTGTATCCTGTCCATCCTGTGTGCCTCTGTGTAACTTTATCTGCTGTTCTTGCTAAACATGATGAGCTATTACGTACGAGACCATATTGGTATTTGTTGGATTGAAGATTATTAACTGAAATGCCTGTTGGATCTCTATTTAAAAGCTTTACACTCATTCCCAAAACTTCAGTCTGCTCATTATATTAAAGAACTATAAAGGGAATTGTTGGAAGCCTTTAATTTCTCGAACCAAAACCTCGGCCGTGAGAGGTTCCTTGTTTGTTTACCTTGAGAGATGAATATTGATTGGGTCATCATAAATTATTCTGTGGTGTTGCTCTAGCTCACAGTTCCGGAGTTCAGATGTCTTCAGACTTCGATAGAGGATACTTAACCCATAACTGCTCAACCACAGTATATATATTTGCTAGTAAATCGCTATATTTCGCTATAAATCAGCTATTCAGTATACCAGTATAATGCGAACGCGGTACACAGAGATCGTACGAGATCGGTAAACCAGCCAAAAACGCGGTCAAAATTATTTTAGTGTTGGCCTACCGATCACGGTGTTTGCGCTGGTATGTATTATGACCGAAAGTAAAATGAAATGTGGCATAACACCTACGAAACGTACCTCAAACTAGATTATCTTTGAGCATCATGTACAGCCTGTGCAGATTACTCACATTATAATCATACACAATAATCCACAATAAAAGACCAAAGTAGATTGAAGTTTACCTTGAGAGCAGTTGAACATAATTTGGCATTGCCTGGCTCATAATAATTATTGGGTAATTCTGTGCTGTGAAGTGACAGTGAGTGTGTATTCTGGCTTAATTCGTGTTGGCGAGTGACAGTGTTGCTTTCAACAGTTCAGGAGTTCAGATATCTTGACTTCGATGGTTGAGCAAGGCTGTATAGTATAACACAGCCACAGACACAGGTATCGATAAGAGATCTTCCTTAAAGCCAGCCAAAAATACGGTCAAAATTTAATTTTGTGTTGGCCTACCGATCACGGTGTTTGCGCTGGTATGTATTATGACCGAGAGTAAAATGAAATGCGATGAAATGTGGCATAAAACCTACGAAACGTACCTTAAAGTCAAACAAGACACTGTTCAATCAGTTTCACTTTCCTTCTCAGCTTTGCTCTTGAGTTGAAGTTGAGTTTGGCTTTGTTAAAGACTTCTTATTCCAATCCACAGAGATTCAAATAACAAAGCCATGGCGGAAGAGAAGCTTAAACGAGAAATATTAGATGCAGCCCCTTCAGGTCGTCCTGTCGTATATAAAATCACTATATATAAAACTATATATAAAACATTAAACTGCTTACATTTGAGAGATGGGACTCCAAATTGGAGAGGAATTTCCTCGCGGGTCCACCATCTTGATTTTACTGTATTGAATTATGTAAATAATAATTTTGCTGCACGGAACCAAAACAAAATAACGGCCTGCAGATTAAGACTCGTGCCTGCCACAGGCAGCCCGAGTAATTATGCTTCCTGAAAAGTTACGAACTGCGCTGCTTTATGTTAGGGTTCAACTGTAGCGTAGTGTTCTGACGTCGCGGCACAGCTGTGCCGGTCATTAAAGGGGCACGGTCATGAGCTGCGCATGTGCGGATTTTGAGCAATTTAATATATGCAAAAACGCTTGGAGTTTCACTATGCTGTCAACAAAATATCCCAGAAAGAGGTCCCTGAAGCCCAAATAACTCCAGGAACTCGCACATGATATCCTTGTGAGCAGTCGTCATACGTTTGAGGCAATAGAAGTTCTTATCGAGTGCATGAGAGGCCGTACATCGAACTTGTAAGAGCGCTAGTCAGTCTACACGCTTTCGTGACAAGTTCAAGTTTATTTACACTGTTCAATTTACATATATTATAACTAAAAGACAGTTTGGGCTACACCATGCTGTCAAAACCTTAGCCTTATAAGCAATCGTCATACGTTTGGAGCTATACTGAATGACTATATATTGACTGCAGGAAAGCAGAAAAATTGAAGTAGTTCACTTTTACGCACTTCTGCCACGCAGCGGACTACACTATGGTCGCAAACGTTAGGAATTCTCACAGAAAACAATCTCTCATTCCACAATAATCCCAGGAGGTCAGGCACCATAGTCTTCTGAGCAATCAACAGAAGTTTGAAACTATATAAGTGATTATTGGCTACAGAACAAACTAGTCTAATCCACTGATAAATTAGAAGCCTTAATATTATATAAAGCTAAAACACCTTCACTATATAATAGAAGAATACAGAATATGCTAATTATACTTTTTAAATCTCTGAAATTTTCAAACTATCCAGGCTACCTAAAAGATATGTTTACTCTAAGATCTGTAATCTATTCCTTAAGAGGCACTGATATTTTGAACCTACCTAAACCTCAAACAACAACTTATGGTCTGCACTCTTTCAAATATTCGACTGCAAAATTCTGGAACTCCCTACCTGATAATCTTCGATCTTTAACAACTATCACTGATTTTAAGAGAGAAATCCGTAAATACAATCTAATCTAATTTTACAGTAATGTCTATTTGTTAATAATTTCTAGGTTTCATTGTAAATATTTTTAGTATTAGTAATATAACAATAGTATTAGTATTAGTAACAGTAGTTTTCTCGAAGATATTAGCATGTATTTGCTACTCTGAAAATTCGAGTTGAAATAAAGTTTATGTATGTATGTATGTATGTATGTATCCAGCTATAAATATATGCACTCGACCGTACTAAACTCGCTAACAGCGGCAGACTGTACACATACCATAAATTACGTCGTAGCTTTTTAATGTTTTGAACAACAAATCTTTCACGGAATGTTGATTTTTTTCTACAGGAGACAACTATAACACGGAACATCTGGTAGGAGAAAGCTGAAAGAATTTGGCCGAATAGATCTCTTTTCAGAATTTGAAACAGAGCTTTGTTTTGAGAATTTGAGAGCCCAAATCCTGACTGTGGTAGCTTTTTAAACTTTTGAACATGAAGTCTTTAATAGAATGTGCTAATTTTTCTACACGAGAGAACTACACACTGTATTATACTGAACATATTGTAGGAGAAATCTGACAGAATTTGCACAGTTAGATCTCTTTTCAGAGTTCAAAACAGACTTGATTTTGAAATTTTATGCACTTCCGTGACAATTAAAGGACAGCTTCGCACTACAAGTTATGCTGTCGAGCTCTGCGAAATCTTCAAGCAAGAATTCCCTGAAGCCCAAATAACACCAGAGACTCACACATGATAGCCTTGTGAGCAATCCTCATATACGTTTGAAGCTATAGAAGTTCTCTCCGGCTCTCAAAAACCCTTTTGCCTCCAGTCGTTTCAATCTTCATCCACCATGACCTGAGCGGAGCTCGAAGGCTTGTTAATGCCATCGAAACATATGACCATACAGCTGTAAAACTACATCTGAACATGGAATTTCTAATAAATATGAAAGGGGAAAGACTTAACGCTCTGGAGTTACGACCTAGGGTGCACTAGCTTGTGAGATTGCTGTGATATGGACGATTTGATTACTTCTTATTCCTCGCGATAGAAAACCTACTCAACTTGAAAACGTCCGTCGGACGTTTTCAAGTTTTGAGTGGCTAAGTAACCGCGCCTGTTATTCATGACCGTGCCCAACATAACCTCGCTATAGACAACAAACTTCCAGTCGCATGACTACCTTGTGACCTTAAAACAATAGAACATGTCAGACGTGTTTAGGGGAAAGTCCCTGGTATAAATGTTTAGGATAAATATTCAGAAGTAGGTTATTTAAAGGAGACCTGAAACCTAAAATCAACTTTAGCTCAATGAGTAGATCTAAACATGATCAAAGGAAAGAAAAGCTGTAAATCTTCCTCCCAACCGCCGTTAAGTACAGACGGCTCAATTCCTGTAATCTGTGACGTACGATACGGGGAATAAATTAGTTTTGTCATGTTGTTCTCGGTTTTGAATAGATGGACTAACGATTCGGCGTAATTGCGCACTATTTTTCTTTCTTTGTGCTGAAGGTGTGGTTGTTTTTCCTTGGTATGCATGACGTGCGATACGGGGAAAAAGCACTGAATTGCCACACAAACTAGCTTTATCAGCGGAGAATCGGCTATTTTTCGCCCTTCTTTTTAGACGTGCACCACAAAGGAATAAAATAGCAGAACTTATTTCTCTTGAATACAAGTTTTTATAGTCGTTGGATTGATTTAGGGTTCAGTTCTCCTTTTAAAGCCCAAATATTATTGCTTTTTGTTTGATTCGTCGAATATATAGTCCCAATTTAGAATACTAAGGAGCTCATCAATCTTAGTATCAAAGATTTTCTTTATGGAGATTTTCTCTCTTTTCCTTCTCTTTTTCACTGTTTTTTGTTCTTGTTTCATAATATTTACAATAATTACGTCATATAGGATTATATTTATGTAGTAATTTTCTTTTATATTTGCTATAGGCAGTGATTAACTCGAAAGCTTTTGCTACTTTAATCACTGCACACACTTAAACAATAATTCAACCTATTTTACCTCTCATGATTGTATCTTAGCTCTATCTTATCTATACGTTTCTATTTTCTTTTTAATATATGTAACTGAACAGTATAAATAAACTTGAACTTGTACTTGGTAAACCAGTTATTGTTCTGGCAGCCCAGAGTAGTATAGGAGTTGGAGGTACGAGATCATTTTTATAAAAATGAATTCATATTTTACTATCCAGCTGTTAGAAATTATTTTATGGAAAATCTGACTTTGGAAAATTCTGGGAAATAATTTTTGGTAAACTGTATGGAAATAATTCTTGGAAAAACTATATGATTCTATATGTTTTATAAATTAATGATGCGTTTGAAATGTCACGCCTGAGAGAAGGTACAACAACTTCAGTTTTCCATTGCGTGATTCTTAGATAAACAGGAAGTCTATGATGTCATATGCACGTTCAGCCTCTGAGGGGCTCATCAACGAAACTAACCCTCGTACGGCCACGTACCAATTTGGGTAAAAAGGTTTTTCGCTTTAGTGGGGCAAAGTTATAGAATGAACTGCCTGAGGATGTAAGGCAATAACTAATTAAAATAACTTCATTTTTTACCTTACGAGATCGGGATATTTTAACCATATATGTAAATGTGTTTCCTATTTTCTTATTCGTCCCTGCAACATAGCTTTCATGTAAAACAGTTTCATATCTTAGTGTTTTTTCTATATAAAATTATGTAACTGATGATTTTCCATGTATAAATAAAGATGTGTGTATATATGCATGTATGATTATAAATGCATTAATATATACAGTGAGTAATAACACAGTCGAGTAAACTACTCAGCAGTTCAATGAATGTGTGAGTGACACTACAGGTAGAGCGTATCGCGTATTAATATTTATTTCGTAGACTGCACTCCGAGTACTTTTTAAAATATTTTACGGAATACTGAATACAGAACTGAGCTGAAGAAGCGAACATGGCGAGGCCTCTTGTCAACTCGTGCTGTTTTGGTTGTGATTTGAAAACCGGAACAATCCTTATCGCTTTGTATTCCATGGTAAGTGTTTCATTTGTCGTGTTCCATCGTTCATAAACTCTAATATACTTATACAGATTCAAACTTAAGAACAATATGGTGGTATGTCCTCATCAAATTTAACTGACAAATGTTTGCCTAGTTATCAAGCTTTAAAGCTTGATAACGTAAATACATTTGTGCACTTTGTCATGATGCCTGTCGAAGCATAGACATTCTTATTCTCTTTTCCGTGAACAAAGAAACTTAAAAGAATTCAGGACCACTTTTTAAGCTCCACATACTAGTAACAATGCGTGTTACGCGTGGCTTAGTGGCTCATTTGCTCGGCAGTAGAATGAAGTAACAGTTATACCACCATATATGAAGCCCCATGTATTCTAAACATACAGCTTGTTGTGAATATTCATGTAATGTTTTTGCCGAACTTGCAAACTTGCGTAAAGGCCAGGGGAAACGTTGTTGCGGAAGTATTGCTACCGATAATGTTTCTTGGGTGAGCAAACGAGCGGGAAACAAGAAAAATGCTTGAATGTACGGCAGAGGCAAATGGCAAACATTTATTGCAATTTTGCTTCCGCAACCAACGTTTCGCGCACGAAAAAACGGAGGAAACTTTTGGGCCTAGTCTTATAGCTTTCAAAGAATGAAGAAACGTTGATGAATATTTAATGTACCGAAAGGATATACAAATACATGTATGATATAGTGTATTGTGAGAATAAATCTTTCAAAAATCGTTTCTTTCACAAAAAGCCGATAAATTATTGCTTATTCGACTTAAAATTTGATTCATGAGTCATGGTCCCAACAATAACGAAATCCTCGAGCCGGCAAACTCTATGTGTCTGAATGCAAAAGCTTGAAATCTACCCGGAATAACAAATAACTGTGGCAATATATAGCCCTTAATTATTCCAAAATGGCAAAATAATACTGTGTACATTAATTTATTGGCAAGCCTAAAAGCGGAGCTCCCGATTGGCTGGAGGGAGTCATGGTTACGACAGTCAGTATCTCGCTCTCAAGAGCTGTGGGTTCGATCTCTGGTAGAATCGCAATATCAGAAAACGAAAAGAAAACTAATGAATAAGATGGCGGAGTTAAGGAAAATTAGTGTGGAGGAAAAGAGTAAGAAAACTCTCGGATCTAGGATTCAAACTCCGAGGAATGGACCCGAAGGCGCGCGCTTTTTGCCAAAGGCCCTACGACTAAGAATGGGCTTCAAATACACCATATCTGAGAAGGACCAGCAAACGCTGAGTCGTCCAATGTTTGCTATTTTCCTGTAACTATGGTGCTCTGCTTGCGCTGGCTTTTGGGAGCTCCGCGTTGAGCCAGTTATGCCTAACTAGCCTCATCTTCATTATTACCCATGATTCAAACGTCCACAACTCTAGCACGTGCACCAATCAAATACCAAACTCTCAAACTGCTGAATATTACTATATAACTATAACTTCTACTAGGGTGGTATTTAATTTACTCTAAGCTATGTTTTTGATGTTATATAAATTATAGCAAACCATATTTGAATAGTCTAGTTTCGCATTCAAAAATTACCGCTGGATGCGATGACTATAATAATAATAACAACTTTACTTTATGAATAGAGCGGATTCCAATTGAGTGTCGGAAATGTTTTGGTTTTGCGTTTACTGAGCTCTCCTATTGGCCGAGAAAGTAAACCAACCAATCAGAATCCAAAGTAAAACCAAACGCAAACTGGTTTTGGTTTTGCTTTGGTTTGTCAATGGCTCACAGGGAAGCCATTTACGAGTTACTTGTGATTACTCGCTCCTATGATTGGCTGGCTGTGGGTAATTTGCGTTTGGTTTTACTACACTCAATTGAAAACCGCTCTAAACACTTGACAGTTAAAACTGATCAACTCGTGGCCCTCAAAAAAGAATAAAAAATAAATAAATGTATATATAGTATATGTATCTATAAAAGCTACTAGCGAATAATTACTACTATGTGAGAAAGGTAGATGACGTTTGTACAGAGTAAGTTATGAAACATATAAGCTAAGAAGAAACTATAAGAAGGGATAACATACTCGTATGACATAATTATTATAAAAATACACTATACGTATACTATATTGTTTTGAACATTTTATCTAAAATTGGCTTAACTAAACGTGACCTAATTGCTAATTTAAAAATAACCAGGCAATATGTGTAAAATATAAATTTTGAAAATAAGCAGTCTTCGTTTATATTATAGATAGCGCTATGACTATATATCTATTTATCTAAAAAAGTACTTTCGCAAAACATACTTAAAATAATTTAGGGAGTCTTTCTTTCTAATTTCTGGTGGGATGCTATTCCATAGCTACAGACGCATTTACTCAACGTTAATTCCCCTCGACTTATTCCCTCACGCAATGCCTAGTATTTAGAACTACTGACTTACTCAGTTTCACCTCAGTACAGAGAAGTGACTTAGATAGCTAGATCGCTAGATAGATCTCTAGATGGATAGATAGATAGATCGCTAGCTAGCTAGCTAGCTTTATTTTACCTCGGATTGGTAAGGCTGATTAGGCCTCTAGCATTACAAGTTGTTAATATGCCAAGAAAAAAATTGTAATAATAAAACTAAAATTAAAACCACTAGGCTAGACTAATAGAAACTACTTTAAGTTACTCTAAATTCGTTTACTTAATTACTCTAATTGCATATATACTTGTTACTAATTCTGATTTCTTATACTAATTATTAATTACTAATTACACACTAATAACTAATAATTGCGTAATTGCATGATTAACATTACTAATAGCGTAATACATTATCATTGTTACATTATATCAATAACGACACTAATTACTTGATTAAATATATTATTTCTATATTATTTTTCTCAAACTCATGAATAATTCATGAGCTTTTTAGTCCAACAGAGGACTGCATTTGGTCACTTGCATGAATCTTGATACCCAATGAAACACTAGATGAACATCGTGATGTACATAGTGATGTTCATCTGTGCTCTCATTGGGTAACAAGATTAATGCATGTGATGGACCTAATTAAGCTGCAAGGATTACAGCATAAGTATGCCTGAAGGAGAAGACGCACGGAAATAAAAATTGGTGTCCAGTGTGACTCGAACCATCATCCTCCTGGCTGCTCTTGACTAGTAATCTGCTGTCTTGTTCACTGCACTATCAGTCCGTTTGTTGAAATGTCTATGAGAAAATAACAATCACAACCCTTGTATATGTAGTCTATCATTGCATGCAATAAAATTCCAGGCAAACAATACTTTCCAATGATTTATGAATGCAGGTATTGTTTTCGCTTGAGAAGTCATAAAACACGAGAGCTTCGTGTTTCACCAGGGAATCGGCCCTGGTAAAACACTAGCTCTCGTTTTTATATATTACATAAAATGCTATATAGATATTTATAAAATGCTATAGAAGAGACACCTTCCGTACCGCAGCTTTGGAAGACTTCAAAGAAGTCATAGTACGGAATTCATCTGCAAGAGAGTTCCATACTTTAGTAGCTGTATAAACTACCGATTTCAGACCGTAACGAGTGGTATTGACGTGTGGGATCACCAGCTTGTACATATCCCTACGATTCTTAGTATTTGCTCTGACTTAATATATGCAGGCAGGTAGTTATTATGTGCCTTAATAAGCATATCCTGTCTGCGTCGACCAGCTAGAGTATAGCCAATATATACTATCAGTTAATACACTGAAATTTGATCACTAATCTCTATAAATATACCTCGTCTCTTTCATTAAGTTTATGAAGCTTATTACTATCGGATTTAAGACAGTGGTGCCATACTTGAAAGGCGAAGATGGAATAAAACGGCATATGTTACGAGCCGGTACTCTCACTCTCTTGTTAGTTCTACTCCTCTGTCCTATCTACTACAAGCTACGTTTGTTTAAATAACCGAGACAAAAAACAATGAGAAGCCTTGTGAACAGTAATTTTTACGCAACTATGCACTGGGCAAACAATGGCTCCTAATGATTTCCTAATGAATGTGTACAACGATAAAAATTCGCCATTGTGAAAAATAAGCATTGGTTTGGGTTTGGGAGTATTCAACTCGGATTCCGCCCTCTCTCCAGGCCGATAATCGTACTATATCCTTACTGACTATTACTTACCACATCGCGAAACTAAGTTATGGGATGAGATACGCTCCCTGCTGTGCCCTTAGGTGCTCTTTCTGTAACCCCGGTTCCCTTTTCCCTGGCATAAACTATCAGCCTCAAGCTTGATCCCAATACTCAATACTCCAAACTTTGAATGATTTATTGTCTATAGTCGTATATTATACTAAGATAAATAAGACAACTACTTCTATACCCGGTACGTGGGCTAGCGGAGCACGGATGTGGGAGTGTTGTGGTTGTTTATGACGAATAATACCCATAATCTCAGATATTTCTAGTAGGTTCTGCTGGTCGGAGAGCTGCGGCGGAGGCTGGTAACCAGGAGAGGTGACGCTGAGTGTGATCTGTTCTAGCAGATGAAGTGAGGCGGGATCGTCAGAGATGTAATGTAGCGTGTAATGTAGAGCCATATATGTGCTCCGCCAGCCCACATACTGTGCAATCTGCTCTGCCGTGCAACCCAAAGCCTTGAGGGTATAGGATATTCCTACACGGAAGCTATGCGGAGTCTCCCCACCATCAATGTTGAGATGCTTGTGCCGCCATCCGGCTACGGCTGAGCCCACAAAGAGGCGGTGAGACACCAGTTTCTTATTCTCGGATGATCGAAAAAGGTATTCGTTAAGGAGAGGGACACTTAGCGCCTTACACGCAACCACGTAATAGTTAAGCCAAAAAAACGGGCCAAACGGCTGCGTTTCGGATGCGCAAAAGGGCAAAGGGACGCAATTGTCCCGCCGTACGTCTAGTTTTCCCGAACGTGAAATTGAGGAGACACCCTTCTCTATCCTTGAGATGAAACACCTGATTCGCCTGTAAACGCCCTAGGTCGGACGCTCTATCGCCAGTATAGAAGTCAACAACAAAAAACGCGACGTCTCTTACTGCTAGATACTTATTGAGAGGAGAACGCGCAGAACTGTTGGCAACGAGCCCCTGGAGTGAACTTGTGAACTTATTATAGAAGAGGGGCACAGCTTGGCGTGGTTGCAAAGGTTGCTGCGCTTGCTCCTCCCTAACAAACTTAATGTATTCCTTAATGGTAGGGTGTGCTAAATGATTGGAATGTCTCGTCCTCGGCCTATCCTATTACAATTGCCCGCAACTTCCCTACTTACGAGTCTACAGTCCCGGCGGCCAGGAGTTTTGGGCAGTCGCTGGTCTTCCGCGGGCACGAGTGTAAATGGATAAATGGATCTTCTGCTTGCCAGCGTCTTTGCTAATCAGAAACTTGATCATATCCTCTGCTGTAGCGGCGGAAACCTTCTTTGGGGGAACAAAGGTGCGCAAGAAATCCGATAGTAGAATTTCGAGTGAATCCTTTTGTCGTTCGTAGGGTTTGCTCCTATGCAGTACTCTAAATTGTGCAAAGCGCTTGTCGACTAAAGGCATGTCCACCTTGGTAGAAGACCCTTGCGTAACTCCAAGGCACGTAGGATTACCGCAGATCTGGCAATAATTGGCGTTACTATCGTTGGGATAAAGACAAGAGGAACAACGGGAGGCAGGCTTCCAGGATCGCTCTACCTGTGAGGAAAACGTTCATGTTGTGAGGTTTACTTGTAACAGATGCACCGGAAAGCCCACAGGTCCCATGGCAGCGGCCTTGTAACGAAATTGGGTGAGGTGCGGGATGGGAAAAATAGTACGGCTGAATCGGCCTTCCTTCCCAAGGAGAGAAGAATCCACTAACATGGCCTGGAGTATTGCCCACCAGAAGCCATGAGGGCACAACTTAGGGACGATGATAGTGAAGGCGAAAAGCTGGTGCTGGTTTAAGAGGTATCGAAGCAAAGGGCCCACCAAGTTGAAAGGGGGGAAGACGTAGGCGTTATGTTGCATGGCAAAGGTTGGGCGAAAACATTCACGTCTGAAGATAGCGGAGTCGGCCAGGGTGAGTAATGAGGCAGGAAATGTCCTTCCTTGTCCTTGCGGAAATTGCTGTCGAGGGACATCAAATCAAAAGTGTGCGGTCTGAAGCTTGCTTGAACTCGAGACCATGCTTTCTCGGATAGTGTGCAATCGATGTCTGTAAGAGCACGTGACGGCACATCAGCAGGGTTCTGTTCAGATGGAATATGCTTTAAACGTAGTTCACAGTTCCAAGCTCGAGACATCTCTTCTATCTTCTTAATTTCCTGGTTAACCCGAGAGTTCTTGCAACCTCCGTTCTCCAAGCTTGGTACCACACAACAAGCAATCTTCATGTACAGGAGAGAACACAGAGAGCCAACCATCATTGCCATCACATGACAAGAAGCTTTTACTGTCATTTTCAGCAACTTTGAGTAGAACTGATTTGGGAATGTCATTAGGCAGTTCATAATTCATATTCAATTTGATTGTTGAATCACGGCTGACACTGGCAACAGCTTGATTATCTAACAGATCTACGAAATTTGATGGGCCAGCTGAGGCAGAGACATCAGTAACTGGGGTTGTTTCAGAAGCAGGTGGTTGCATGTCTGAAGAAGGTAAATTATCTTTCAGTATATGCATAGCAAAACATGAATGTGAATACACAGTTTTTTCTGCATCAAGTGTTTGGTCTTGCTTTCATACCCTGTGCAATCAGAAGATGAGCAATGAAATGATTTATTTCCTTTGTCAGATGAAATATCTTTGACATCACAAAATCCAATGGAGTTGGAGGAGGTACGAAATCATGAACACAAACATTATTGGATGTGGATACTTGAAAAATGGCTGGAAATGACGATGACTGCATAAGTTCTGTAAGGGTGTTTTGTTTGTTGATCCGAGGGGTAGTTTGAAATCAGAAGGTCGGATAGGTGGAAGGTTTCCATTGAAGGTACAGCTTGGCTTATTTTTTCAGAGTGTTCACACTTGAACTGCTCAGGCCTTCCACTGTTTACAAAAGGCACTGTGTTAACCCCCCCATCTACGATAACAATGCATCTAGAGTCTTTTGCATGTGTCTTGGAGGAGTAAAAGGAACAGCCATGTGATGTGATGTGAAGAGAGTCACAATCAGGAGCATACAGTTTAGGTTTTTTGAACTTTGGAATAAAAGTTGCCACAGGACTGACAATGTTCGGGTTTGTAACGACTGAAGTATTAGTATTGTTACACTTGTGGCAGGATCCTTGACCACGTTGACTCTGGTAAAATATAAATATCGGTATTATTAGGGACACTGTTACGACACTTCTGTATGTAAAATTCGAGGATTAGACAATCTTAGATTAGAGTTAGAGTAAATGTACTGATAATGGTCAGAGCTGAAATGAAACTTCTCGCGTTCGCATGATTGGGCTTAGAGTGAGCTGGCTCAAAATAGTAAAACTGAAAACTTACCATTTTTCTCTCCAAAGAAGGTTACGAATCTTACAAATACGAGTCCGATTCAACACTACTATTAAGATTGCTCTCCCGATCCCACGGGCGCTGTCCAAGGACTCAAAACTTCTGCACCTTTTTTTATACTATCTTGAGTTGAAATATGTTAAAATTAACTAGGGATCCTAAAAATTAAACTAGATTCGTAGTGATGAAGCTACCCTGGAAGGCGAAGAGCGAAAAGGTGTGCAACGAACTCGAATTTAATACGAACGCGATGATTGGCTCCAAATTAAAGACGATATATACCGAGGAAGATGATTGGCTGGATACCCTCGACACCTATAAGACTTGTGCACCAATCAGAATCGACCTGTGGAGAGCTGCTACACTACTGCCTAGACCGGTAACCAATACCAACAAACTCCCTCGCCTCCATGAAGCTAAACCGGCTCCCGGGGCGAGCAGTTCCTGGCTGTGCAACGCCGCAATACGTAAGTTTCCTTCGCAAAAATAGGACGGTGCTAGAGCGGCGAAATGAAGTGAATTGTAGAACCGTAGCGTAATGGTAAGTGTGGAAAACGCTATATAAAAGACAAACTAAAGCGAGTTTAACGAGCCGGAACGAAAATACTGATGAATGGAATCCCGCGTACGAGATATAACAACAACAAATACGGCTAGGGAAAAAGTAGTGTACAAGACGAAACCGTACTGTATAGGAAGCGAAAAATACTAACTAACAACCCGTACGGAGATGAAAGGTGGAAACGACTGAAAGACTAGAAAGGAACAACTCTAGCTAAACCCGTATAGGCGAACAAAGTGATAACTAAGGCACTAACAACGGTGGGAAAACGTGACTAGACCAAACTACGACGGGCACCGAGAAAGAACTTACTACGATATACCCTAATACAAGGGATAAGCACCTAAAAGCTTGCAAATTACTTCAATTAAAACGGCCGGGTCCGCCGCTGGCTCAGCAACTGATCCTGGAGCGTGTTCCACGAGTTCCGCTTTAGGAATTGGAGGTAAAATTCCGGCTGGTCCTGCCATGATTTCAGGATTACTGCTGGAGGCAGGGGATTCTATGGACTAAAGAAGACATATAAATTAAAGTGCACGTTAGTTAAAACTGAGCTGGTGTTGGTTGACAAGGAAGATAACGAACCTTAACCTACCGTTTCCGCGGTCGGCGCTTTGACTGAATGAAATTTACACCGCGGGGTTCTGTCCATTTATCACGGAGTTGGCCCACAATGCACTGAAGATGTCACAAGATTCCCTAAGGCCCGCAGAGTACTTTTACTAGCCGTTACGCGACGCGCTAAATCATTATTCAGTGAGAATACTATTAAATGTTTACTCTGACTTCAAACATATGTGACCATGACTGCTTGTCTCCGCCTATAATGCATTAGTTCAGCCCCATTTCAATTATTGATGTGAAGTTTGGGATTCGTTAGCAAGCGGCCGAGCTCAACGCTTACCGAGAAGCTCCAAAACAGGTGTGCTAGGGTAATTATGCACTCACTGTCGAAACGAAGCCGGCCAATCAGAAATAGCCTTACACGTACCTGGCTGGATCACTCTAGCCGAACGTAGGGCTCAAATTAAGGCTAGACTAATGTTTAAAATACTTCATGACTTGGCACCAAAAAGACTGTCTAACATTTTCAGGGATTCAAATGCAGCCTCAAGTAGCCCTTCCGTTACCTAGAACAGATTTTTTGAAAAATAGTCTAAGCTATAATGGTGCTAAATTGTGGAACTCTTTACCGAATGAAGCTCGTAGTTGCCAGTCGCTGGCTTCGTTAAATAATTTAATAATTTAATAACTTAATTTTCAATACTTTACTTTATCCCATGGGCCGATCAATTTTACAATTTTAGATTAGATTGATTACCTTTATATTTTTAGCCATTATAGTATTTACACTTAGTAGTAGTTATAGTTAGGTCCTTTTTTAATTGAAGTGTAAATTTTTAATTAATTATATTTTTATATATTTGTGAATATCATGCATTAGTGACACGTCCTTATTGGAAACCAGCTGTTAGTTGAATTGAATAACGTGTATAAATAAGTTGATCTTATCTTACAGCGTCTCGTGGCGTACGTCTTTTTTCTAGTCACGTTATGACATCATCTTTGCTTCTATGAAAAGACGCACGCGAACGTGACACATGCGAGAGTGTTAAATGAATAACTGACTTCTTCCCGCTTCCTGTCTAGGTAAATTCGTGCATTAATATGGCCTTGGCGATAACCAAATATGAGTTCTCCGTCGGTAAGTCATAAACACTAGATTATCGTCTTCTTTATCTCTTTTTGTTATTTTGCCTGAACTTAACTTCTAGTCTACTCTGGGTTCCAGAGGCCAGAATAAATACGAGGCGATCGAGAGAGAGAAGAGACGAGGAGAAGGAAGGGAAAGAAGAGCCTCTGGTGTTATCCGTTGAGAATCTCACTTCCATGCGAACATTAGGTTCAAAATTTGAGCCTCATACCTGATTGGATAATCTACTATTTACCAGGCACAACCGTGAGTGCTGGATGTAACGGTAAGATTCATTGGCTTACCAATAGCCCTGCAAGACCAGTTTGATGTGTTTCCCAGATGATTTGAAACTCAGCGCATGGAAGTGAGGCTCTTCTTGGTATTCTCTCTCTAGCCTCGAGCCTCTGACTCCCCTAGTACTTCTAGACTAGTCAGCCATTCACTACTCAAGTCTATTCTTTTAATTAAATCACAAATACAATCAAAAGCAAGTAAGTTTTCATGAAAGTAAACTTCCATGGAAGGGGATCGGCTTCCCGAGTAATACAGACTTGTATTCTGATTGGACCATCAGTACTGTAGATGTAATGTGAGTAATACAGTACCGCTCGAGACCTGTATTCTGATTGGACCATCAGTACTGTAGATCTATTGTGAGTAATACAGTACCGCTCGAGACCTGTATTCTGATTGGACCATTATACTGTAGCTCTATTGTAAGTAATACAGTACCGCTCGAGACTTGCATGTATTCTGATTGGACCATTATACTGTAGATCTATTGTAATTAATACATTGGCAGAAATATGAGACAAGATGGCGGCGCACATGCGCGTCAGTGTCTAAAATGGCTGTCGATTCGTATAAGAAAATGTATGAAAAACATAAAACTTTTCAAATTTGAAGACCTTCTAAGTTTGATTTCATATTAGTTCGCCTCGAGACCAATAACTTACGGATTAAGCTGTGTATTGAGGCCATAAACAGTCCCTCAGATCGTCGGCAAAGTACTTCCCAGAGAAGTCCATTTCGCCCTTCAAATGTTCCTCGTTCTCCATGTTGTTGTCTGTAATCTGGCTGAACCCATCCAGTTTGAAGTACAACAGTACGACAAGTCTTCGGTGAAGCAAATAAGTTCGCCTCGGTGTCAATAAAGCAGTGTTTAATGCATCCATATCGCCAATAAAAAACGTACAATAACACTCCTCCAAAGTACTTCCAAAGACGTCTGAGTTTTGTCGAAATAATGTTAGTGCCAGGACGCCATATAGCCTTATAGGATTACATTTCGAAGAAAACTCAACGAGAAAGGAGAGAAACGTCACCATATTGCTTTCTGTCTGCCATCTTGTTTTGTTAACCTAAACCCTGCAATGTTTGCAATGCTATAAACTGGGTTTCAGGCCTTTCTCCTCTAAATAATTGCCGCAAAGGCTGGAATTGGATTTGGACAGACGCCGGAGAGATGACAAATCCTAAAAAATGGCTTTTTAATCACAATGGCTACGTTTAAGCTAATATAACTCTCGTTCCGCTTCTCTATTCTTATTTCATCACAAAAAGTTTCGGTTTTCTTTGCGTTGGAAGGTCTGTAAAGAACCTACAGTCTCACTCACTATAAGCCGCCATTTTGAATCGGCTAAAAGGGCGCCCGCAGTACCATTCCGCTGATGTCCATAATTTCTGCCAATGACAGAACCGATCGAGACCTGTATTCTGATTGGACCATTATACTGCATGTAGAGCTATTGTGAGTAATACAGTGCCGCTCGAGACTTGTAGTCTGATTGGACCCATATACTGTAGATCTAGTGTGAGTAATACAGTAGCGCTCGAGACCTGTATTCTGATTGGACCGTTATACTGCATGTAGAGCTATTGTGAGTAATACAGTGCAGCTCGAGACTTGTATTCTGATTGGACTCATATCCTGTAGATCTATTGTGAGTAATACAGTAGCGCTCGAGACCTGTATTCTGATGGGACCATTATACTGCATGTAGAGCTATTGTGAGTAATACAGTGCCGCTCGAGACTTGTATTCTGATTGGACCATTATACTGTAGATCTATTGTGAGTAATACAGTACCGCTCGAGACCGCTCGAGACCGCTCGAGGAAATTTCTCTCAAATTTGGAGTCCCATCTCAGGCTCAAATGTAAGCAGTTTAATGTTTTATTTAACTTCACTCGTGCGAAAGCCTTCCAACAGGCTCAGGATATTTCAACTGGCGCTCTTGTTTTACAGACTTGTTGTTGAGGTTGTACTTGTTTTTTTTTTGGTTTCATGCACTGTAAAAACCAACTGGTTGAAACAACCAAAAATAATTGGTTTTGATTTGAGTCTGAGACAACCAAATATTTTTTGTTTGTTTCAACCATTTAATTTTGGTAGAATTGATCCTTTTTTAATGGTTGATTTGACCGATATAGTAATGGTTGATTTGACCAAAACCTTTAGTTACTTTGACCAATAATTTATGGTCAAGGTGACCAATATATTTAAGGTTGTTTTGACCAATAAGGAATGGTGTTTTTGACTAAAAATATTTGGTCAGCATGACCAATAATATATTGTCAAGGGAGTGAGTCTGAGACAACCAGTTCTGAATGGTTATTTCGACCAATGATAAATAGTTGAAAATCTAAATTTATTTGGTAGAATAAACCACTAGTTTCTGGTTGTAGTATGTTAGTTCCTTTTTTCACTTTATACCTTCCAAAAAGAATAATACATAAATATACACTGCCCAAATATATGTAGCAATACAATCAGACATTACTTTTACTAAACAATATTTATTCCTTTGCAAATTATGTGAAATATACAGTACATGTACATGTATATGGTAAAATAACTATATTAACATGCATGAAATATATAGGAAGTACATATCCTACGATTAGATGTCACGCTACCTCTATACATAATTAGTTAATTCAACAGTTTACTTCGATTCCGTTCATTATTTCAGCACCCTTTTCTATCACACACAACTTTTTGAAACTATATACAGATTAAGTAAAACCTGACGTATGTTCTTGTTAGATTTAAAGATTCCTCGATTAATTAATGAATCCTACTAATTCTATTACGTTACATACAAATTCAAAATGATATCTCGCAGTCCAAAAAGTATCTTGCATAGTCCAAATCATGTTTGAAAAGTATATTAATTTGTTATCCTTAACTTGATCCTTAACAACTTCTGTTATAGTAAAAACTAAATCAAACTTAATCCAGCAATTCATGTGAAACCCGTCACGAAAGAGAGATTACTATGAAAATCACAAGTGGTAAAATATCATGTCAAGAGCCAGCCTAGAGGCAGCGTTCGTCTGTACGACGTGATCGAAGTTTTGTATATACATGTACCACGTGCTGAAAATTATCGAGTGTCTTTGCTAGCTTTTACGCTGAACGGCATGTTTGTTTATAAAAGCTGGGTCGATATTACGAGGGAAATGTATTAGCAAGGATTCGAGCTCAATAAACCGCATTTCGCTGGAATAAGGCCAACAAGCCAAGATATCAGACATTGCGTGGTATGTAAAACTTCGATCACATGGTACATACAAAGGCTTCCATGGAGGCTGGCTCCCGACTGCACGTTTTACCACTCAAATAATTTGGATAGTAAATAAGTGCCATTAATGCTACATGTAAGTATGATGTATAAATGAAAGTTGAAAAAAAAAAATATTCATGTAGAATCACTGGAAAACCCTTCTGTGCAGCCATGCAGCTACTCTTGGAAATGAAATTGTCTACACCTATTGGCAGAGAACCCCCCACCCCCGCTTTTCAAGGAGCATGCCAGTACTCTAAAAACACATTTTTTGGGGGGGAGTGGCCAATCGGGTACAAGCTACATGTCAGGGCTCGACAATAACTTTTAAGACTTGTTGCCACAGTGGAAAAGTAAACTGAGTAACTATTGAACATGTATTAAAAACATACTTAATTCCAAACCAAGCTTTTTACTTTCCACAGGAAAATTTTACTTGCCAGCGGTAACAGGGTAACTGTTAGTGTCGAGCCCTGCATGTATCAAATGTATAACAGCTTGGTTATAGCATTATTATCACATTAATAATGTTTATGCCACCTTGGGAAAATGGACATATGACCATTCCTTCTGCAGCCAAAGTCAGGGACTGCACATCCTCAAGTGTGCCTGACAACATGAGTAGTATAGTCGGAGTCAGTTAAATACCACTTTTTCTTGTGCAACAAAACTCAAAAGGTTGTGAATGTTATGGACGCCTTGTTTTCTTGCACAAGGGGCGTCATAAAGCGAATTCAGAAATCCACTTCATGACGCCCCTTATGCAAGAAAAAAGGCGTCCATAACATTCACAACCTTTTGAGTTTTCTTGTACAAGAAAAAGTTGTATTTAACTGACTCCGACTATACTACTAGGGGTAACTAAGGGTCATTCAAAGTGTCACTAGACATTCTTGTACGTAAAATCCAACTTGATAATCCTATTAGAGATATGATTACATATAGTTATATCGATCTCTTCCACTATGGATTATATATCGTGCCTCCCTCTAGAAATTCTGACTAAGATCGTAGAGCATGCAGATCCTTGGTCATTCGCAAGTATCTCAAGGACATCGAAACACCTAAACGGTGCTGCATCTCTTGCGCGCTACAAAAACGTAGACCAAGTGTTCCGTAAACTAGCACTATGCTTTGGTTTGAGGTCTACTCATAGTGACGACGATCGAGACAAATTGACTAGGACTTTCGGTATTTCCGCAAGCCCCATCGACGATAGCTTTTCTCTTCTCTACGCCAGCGAATATGGTGATCTTAATGCTGTTAAGTGGCTCATCAAGCACTTACGTTTCGATATGATGGATAGACACGCCAATCACGTTCTACGCGCTGCCCTTGAGTATGGTCATCTTGGTATCGCTAAGCGGCTCATTAAGCACTTCCAGTTCACCAAAGAGGATAAAGCCGTCAGTTTTGCTATATTAGGTGCCAGTAGGAATGGTCATCTTAATAACGTTAAGTGGCTCATGCGACGTTTTCAGATAACCCTAGAGTATGAATGCATTGATCTTGCTATAGAATACGCCTGTAACAATGGTCATCTTGATACCGCTAAATGGTTCGTTAAGTGGCAGTACTCCCAGCTCACAGAGGACGAAAGGGTTGTACTACGCAACTACATGGATGCTCATTCTGCCACGTAGGAAGCCAAAGTGTCACTAGATATTCTCGCACCTAAGAAATCCAAACTTGAAGTATATGTTAAAGGAATGATTAGTATACTGTATATTGCCACCGAATGGTATTAGTATATATTCTTTATTCCACGATATTAGCATTCGTTGTAATCTTAGTACGCATTAACACCATACAGATCAAACATGTCGAAGAAGGACTCGAACGTAGACGCCGCAATAACTTGTGATTGGTTGATGAGAGGGAAGGATGCTAAATGTCCAAAGAAGATTTCGAAGACAACGAAGTTCTGTTCCCAGCATAACTACCAAATCTCAAAAGGCTGTGCCCCATATGTACCATGCTCGAAGTGCGGTAAAGGATGTCGTACTGATTACGAGCTTTGCTCAGGATGCGACCGTCTCACCATCAAGGTGAAGTCTTCCGGTGTCTATATAAGACGCGCTAAGAAGTCCAGCAAGAAGCTAGAGGATCCAAGAAAGGAGGAGCCAAACATGGTGGAACTGGAGGTAGCATTGCCCGCTGAATCGAGAGTGCTGGAACCAGTGGAAGGTCTCGGAGAGTCTCTCAACCATGCACTCAATGAGGTGTTGGCTGCCTTGAGGAATGAGAAGGACGCTTAGGAATAGCCACGAAAAAAGAAAAAAGGAAGAATGAAGAAGGTCGTTGCGTGGCCCTCTTCATTCTTCCTTTTTTTTTTTTCTATTGAACGTACGACATCTATAGTTGTATCATGGATGAGCTAATCAGATTGTTTGGTCCTGGAATTTGTAGAAGCCTGAATATCGAACCACAAGTGGAACATATTAACGCCAGTGAAACATGTCCTGATTGTCTCTGCCCCTTTGAAATACAAGGAACGGAATTCGTATGTCCCACCTGTGGTCTTGTTTCCGAGGTCGAACCATGTGAAGAAACTAAGATCGATATTATTACTACTCGACTGCGTATAGTAGGTCCGGACGGGTTTAAGTATCAAAGTGATCTAGATCGCGCAAAACCAAAGCAAAGCGATGATGACATAGAACTGAAACGACGAACGCTACTACAAGAACTACGAGCATACAACACTATTTACAAACAAAGTTATGATCTATCGTTCCCTATGAACGCGTTAGAAATCGTAGCCGACGCATTCACCCAAGTAATGAAAGTTTGTCTCAAGCGTAGCGATGCTAAGAAAAATATTTTAGCTGCTCTACTCTACCATGCATGCATACAATGTGGATTCGTCCGATCTAAAAGTGAGGTTGCTCGCTTCATGCAACTAAGAAACGAAGGCATCCATAGTGGAGAGGTCTTCATACGTTCTCTGTGTGACGACAATAAGATTGATGTAGACTTGGATGCTGAGCGCATAGTTCCTCACATTGCAACGACTTTCCTACAACTAGATCTTGTAGGAGTACCTAGGGACGTTCAACAAATAGTCCCCGAGGTCGTTACTACAGCAATGGAAAACAATATAGGCCCCAAATCAATGCTTAAGACGAAAGTCGTTGGAGCAAGTTACGAGGTGCTACGTCGCTCCGGATCGTCTATGTCTTTTAAGGATGTCGTTAAGCGATGTGACATATTTGGAAATGCGGTCAAGCGTTTTGTCAAGGAGTTGTCTTCTTACCATTCCCACTTCGAACCAATCTACGCTAGACATGGGCTAACTAGCAGTAGGACTTGGCAAAGTGAAAGTGAGAGCCACGTTCGTTCCTTTCATAGGAAACGTTGATTCTTACATTCCAAGTTTTTCTCGCATTTCCTTTTGCACTTCTTGCTTGAGTTCGGCTCGAACCCGATCCGTGCTTTTTTCACCTATGGAAGCCTTGCGACGAATTTCAGATCTCATGATCTCATACTTATTCGCTTCGTTCAGGATGAGACTGTATTCAGAGTCGGATATGTTTTCATCACGTAGTGCCTTCGATACTAGATCGCGAATCGTATTGATTTTCGCTTTTGCTAACATAGTTGTCTTTTCATGCTTAGAAACCTTCATTCCTAACTTCTTAGCTCCAAGGGTTGTAGATGCTGAAATTAATCCACATAGGCCACCAATAACTCCAAGTGGTAGACCAATCACTATTCCAACCCCAGTCAACGCTGCGCCCAATCCAGATCCAGATAAGATCACAGATAGACCTCCAGTTGCCACTGCGATTCCATGAACTATTCCTTGAGAACGTGCATATTTCTTGCGCACACCTTCGTAGTGCCTTTCTTGAACTTCTATGTCCGAAAGCGTGTCTCGGATCGTTTGCAGTCTAAAGTTCTTTCCTGTGTCATTAGCGATCTGGGGATAGATACTTGGTGCTGAGGGAAACGGTTGAATTGAATCGCCTTCCATCGTACGTTATACATATAGCTTACTCAAGCTTCAACACGTATCGTAGAGGTCGATCACGGAAGTCCATGATGTTGCTTTTGTCATCGCGAACAGTCAGTCGAAGGCTGTTCCGCATTGTTCCTAGAGCTTGGACTTTCGTTGATTCCATCAAATGATAGGTCCTTCTGTTAAACCAGGTGCCTTCTACGTTAAGGCTAGCTAGTACAGTCGTGCGCTTTCCCTCAAGGAGTGAGAATTTGGGATCCACCGCATCACAGTGGATATATATTGTTTGGATATATTCCATTATCAGGTCGTATTCTCTCACTTTTAATGTTACGTTTCCATCCTCGTCTTCATTTCCTTTGATACCCAATATTTCACAGAGATTTTTACTGAACTTGATTGGTTTCTTCACATCTAGGGTCCAATATTTTTTACTGGATATGTCTATAAATTTAATGATGTCAGCATCGACTGCAGGTGCTAAGCGATCCATTAAGGTAGTTATCTTATAATTCCCTAGATTGATTGTGTATGGGAACCCCACACCCTTGACTTCCCACTGAAACGTGGCCTTCTCTTTTAGATTCAACCAACTGTTCTCAATGGTGGTTTCAAGTAGCGAAATATTATTGATAATAATTGGGTCGTCGAAGTAGACCGTATGGTCGGCCAAGGTTGTGGTGACAGTAAGGATCGTCATTATATGTTGAAGGTATAACTATATATACGTATAGCTTCAACATGAGGAGGTCCGGAGGTCTTTTCAGTTACCACTACGGAGGGAAAGACGAAGAGGAAGAGTTCCCAACACCGAATGCTAATATACGGTCAAAGGCTGAGAATCAAGCTAGGAGAGAGAATCGAGCTCGGCTAGATAGAGAAGATGCGAAAAGTAGAGAGGTTGCAACATTGAATGCAGATCTATTAGCGAAGTTCAAGAAGAAATACCCACATGCGGATCTTCACAAGTTCTATGTCTCTACGGAAGTGAACGGTCCAGGCAAATATTCGACGAGTATTTGGTTTCGAGATGGAGATTCTAGCTATGTCGTTTACGGCAATGATGTCTCAAAGTTACCTACTACGATTCAAAAGCGCATCGATAATGCGTTGTGGGATGTGCATAAAGGTTTCCCATCTACGTTGACCCTAGATAGGAGTGCGAAATATCCTATTACGGCAGTTCCTTCTACTGGACCGGCACAAGATATCGATCTCACTAATCTATGGATATATGCCACCCCAAAGGATAGGTTCAAAGCAGGCGTTCCAAATATATTCAAGGAGACCGTCGTAAAGCATATGACAGCAAATGAGTCCTACCATTGGTTACATGGTCCGGATTTCAAATACTGGCCTCAACAATTGAATTTTGCAACGTGGTGTGCGACTTCTGGATGTGGAGTGTCATTGCTTGATCCTATTTTCAAAACGCATCCACCAGTCATTCAGGGGTTCCTACGATTCCATGTTTATTTCACGATACGAAGAATTCTACGTGAACTTGGTGGTACTCATGGAGTTCCTTTACCTGGTAACTCTAATTTCAAGCAAATGGATAACCCCTATAACAAATCAGCTCTTGAGAAATTGTGCATCGAATTTGGCATATCTCGAACACCAGATTTCCCACCAGATTTCCGATGGCACGGAGGTAGGAATAATGGACTAGGAGATATATTCCTTTTGTACCCGGGTCCGACAGGATACGTAAACGTCCATGGAGTCCGAAGCTATGACAAAGGTGCAACCACATGGCCTCAGAAATATAATTTATTTGCAGACCAAGGAGGTAAGGAGGATCAGGGGGATCTTGTGGCCTTCATTAGGAACGATGAACATGAAGGAAAGCAATACAATTGGTTTACGCCACCAATCGGAAAGGGTTTGACAGATGTTGGATTGGGTAGGTTGAATAGATCTGTCGAGGCTTTTGGTCATTGCATGCTTGGTGCTCAAGCCGACTTGAACGGATCCATCATAGATAGCCATAACGTCAAAGAAAAGTTTAAGAGCTTAGTCGAAGATGCTATTCTCGAAAACGACTTAGTGGTGAGCTACAAAAACTATCTTACCGCTATAACGTCAACGCATAAGAGGCTCGATCTAGCAATAGCTGTAGGCGTGCGATTATTGCCAAGCGATCTAGTGTACTATCTTGGTAAGAAAGATGGCTATAGGAATCCAATCCCGAAAGCTACGAAAGATATGGTGCTAGGCACTAACGACATCAATGCAGAAGGCAAAGGACACCCACCTCTTACTATGGAAGGACCATCAGATAAGAAATCATTGCCGCATCTCGAGAAACGAGTTCCTGTACCAAAGGCTGTCACGCACAAGAAACAAGCTCCCGTACAAAAGGCTGCCCCACAACATGAAATTAATCTCGCAGTGACATCCATTGCCGCAGCTGGAATTGCATGGATGTTGTTTCGTTAACGTCGTTTGTATTGCTCCACTACGAAGACCACTGCTGCTACGATTAACAACCAAATGTTGTTTGCTAAGACTCCAACGACGTCAGCAGCCATACTGAATATGAAACTCACAATTGGTCCAATCATCTTAGGTAGAATCTCCTCTAACTTTTTGCCTATTGCTCTTAAACCTTTGACAGTTGTTTTAGCAGCTGCTTTGGCAGCATCTCCAAATCCCGGTACTATCGCGGAAACTTTCTTCGTCAGATTGGAAACTATTACACCAATCACAGTACTTACCGCAGCTACCACGCTAATTATACTGACTCCATACTTCTTGAAGAGGATTCTTATACGATCCCTAAGTGACATCCGTTCCACTATAGCTCCTTCTATTTGCTTTAGGACTGCTTGCTCCTCCTGATCGGTCTTTATTTCATTAGTAGCGTTTTCTTTCTGAGTTTCGGTAGACGTAGGGTCTTTGAGTATTCCTTCATTTTGTTCGACCCTCTCACTCAATTGGTTTTGAGCTACTATGACTTCTTTTAACATTTCTTCCCTCGAAGGTCCTAAGACTCTTTTGAGACCTTTTCCCATCTTCTTATATAACTCACCTTTCGTGGTGGTCAAAGGAATAGCTTTTTCTTTACTTCCATACTCTTTGATAAAGACTCTACCATCAGACATGGTTGCAATCTCAAGCGTTCCTCGAATTCCCACATCGTGGTATTTTTCCCAGACAGTCTCGAACATATCCTGTCTTGCATTTTCCGATAAGCCCTGTTTGAAGATTACGCTTCGATCGGTATACTTTGGGATTTTCTCTTTCTCCAGCCTCTCCAGGATTTTTTCATTTCTAGAAACGTTCGAGCCTTCCGATTCAATGAGTTCGTCGAAGTACTCGTCATCTTCTCTAGAAAACGAGGTTTCCTGATTCTTTGGTCTAGCACCTTCTTTGCCGTAGTTGCGTCTGGTTTTCATTGGGACAATTTCTCCTGACTCTTCTGGAAATATTGCATCCCACTCCTCATCCACATTGATAGTATCATCTTTATCGTAGTCTCCACCTTCATCAGTTCTTTCATCGGACCTACCCTCAGAGGCCATGTTAAACATATCTACATATATAGTTATATTCAACATGATCTCATCAAAGTTGGATCCCACACAAGTACGAAGAGAGCCTCATGCACTCAAGGCTCCGCGAGACTTGTATAGGAAGACTTTCACTCGATCGTCTGCCAATCCAGGTGAGACTCTATACGTAGAAGTTCCAAAGCTAGCAGAAGATGTAGTACTAGTACCTGGTAGCTTAGCGCTATTGGGCGACATCGTACTATCTGGTGGACATGCGAATAACAGAGTCGTTTCGAACGTTGGACGCTGTTTGGTCATGCGTAGAATCTGTAGGATGGGAGCTGAAACAGTAGAAGACCTTGTCAGGCCAGACCTCCTACAAACGTACTCCGATGTATACCTATCTACGCAGGAGAGAGAGTCTAGAATACAACAAGGCATTCAATCAGAGAACTTGAATAAGCTACGATCGAAAGCTGGTGACGCAAGTACTTCGTCTGCTGCAGACAACGCGCTCCTAGCTGCATGTGGTTCTAAGTATAGGATTCCATTAGATGTTGACATTCTGACACAACATGGAGTTCTATATCCACATGCCTTAGAAAGTACCATTACGTTCGAGTTAACTCTAGCGTCTGCCAACGAGGTTGTAATTGGATCGGATACGACGAAGATAGGTACGTACCAACTTACCAACATCCAACTAGAATACGAAGCAATCAGGAACGAAACGCTGGCTAGTAGTGCACTTCACAAATATGAAATAGGTACTGCATTCCTATACAACTACGCTGTTCACTTCAAAACAGTAGATATCGCTAAAACGTCCGATACTTTGATATCTCAAAACATCAATGTTCCACGACGATCCTTTGCTGGACTGCTTCTACTATTCATAGATCCACCTACCATTGGCACGCGAGATAGTGAAGCATTCTCGAATCCAGATATCTTGAAGGTAGAAGTAGATGTCAATGGGATTCCCAACAGACTCTTTCCAAGCGGCATGCTTCCCCTAGATTTCTGGGAGGCTGCAAGAAGCTGGTTTGGCACACCCAATACTTCTATGACTCCAAAGAAGTTCTTTGAAAATAGATTCTCTATTCTAATCGATTGTCGCACAGCAAAAGATTCCACCGTTCATGGTGATGGCTTGGCACAAACCGGTAGTGGAAAGGACATCGACATTCGCATACATAGAACTGCAAAGGGAAGTGGAAATGTGAAAATGCACATCTATGTCCTTGCGGATGCTCAGGTCACGATATTGAACAGATCTCTGCAAAGTATATTATACTGATGGATTCTCTCGTAGAGCACGTGCCGTTCAACGCACTCATAGTCGGTCCGACGAATTGTGGGAAGACTGCGTTTCTCATAGAACAACTTCGTGGATCATTTCGTGGTAAGTTCGATTACATAGTACTGATTTGTCCTACGTATGCCCACAACAAAACTTATCGTGGATTTGCAAATCGAGATCCTCGTTTCTTCGTCATGTCACCACCGCAGGATGCCATCGATGCTACTTTGAGTATTTGCACAACATTTTGGTCAGGTACCAATACTCTATTGATTCTCGATGATTGCGCCGCATCGAAGGACGTCAAGAAACGAACTGACAAGCTAGTGGACTTAGCCTTTTCTGCACGACATATAGGGATTTCCGTTTGGGTGCTGTCCCAACAACTAACGAGCATATGTAAACCCTTCCGTGAGAACGTAGCTATCGTAGTAGCATTCCATACAGCATCGGCCGTAGATGGTAAAAGGATATTTGAGGATTATGGAGGCTCGCAAGAATGTAAAGAGTTACGAATGATACTTGGATCCCATAAGTTCGCTCGCATGTGCTTCTGTCTCCGCCATCCTTTCGAGGTAGTGTTAGAGCTCCCAGCACCTACAACATATTATCATGGATAAAGAAGTACTCGAGATATTCGGTGAGGATGTAACAGGCCCACCACCAACCAACCTAGACGTTACGTCGGACAATCGCGAATCACTTTCGATCTTAGCCGCAACAGGCGTAACGAAAGAATACTTAGGTAAGAACTTTTCTCTAGGAGACATCTCTAGACTTCCTGAGAAAGAAATAGACAAGTTGTATAGGAGGTATCAGGCCGTCCTAGCTCAGCAAGTAACGAAAGGCTTAGTCGACGGCGTGACGCGTCTAGCTACCCGCCTAGTTGCCTACCTAGTACCAATAGATTCTCAAGAAGCCCTAATCAAGGACCTACAAGAAGACCCTCTAGTCCGCAACGAAATCAGTGCTGCGACTGGCCTACTATCGCTCAAAGCAGGTCGCCTTGTAGCTCTAGCTAGCGTCCTATTCCACATATCTGGTCACGTAGTCATTCCTGGAACAACTGTTGAACCTCCACATATACCTACTATATTGAATCAAGATGGAAGAAGCGGACCAGATAACTGCGAATCCTCCGACGACTGCACCAACTAAGATAAAAAACCCAAAGCGCGTCGCAGCTGGAAAAGCACTAGCGTTAAGCAACAAACTCGCTAAAGAAGCTCAAAAGAGAGAGTTGATGCGCGAAAGCGAATCATGTAAAGAAGTCGACGTAGAGAAAGGTCGGTTCGAAAGCCTGACTATCCTCGCAGTCATTGGTACTGGCGCTACATTGTTTGGCATGTACTTTGCGTACAAGAAGTATGTAGATGGTAATAAGCGTGTTGCCACCGTTAGCACGACACAACCTGCAGCTCCGGCAAAGCCAACGGCACTAGACATGGAGTAACACTTAAAGACTCGAGATCATAGTAGTATATATCTAGATGGAGAAGGAATTGACGAAGACGGCAACCGATGCAGTCAAAATCGTTGGACTCGCTGCTGGTATTGGGTGGATCGTAAAAAAGACTACCAAGGAATCTATGCTTAGCGATCCTTCTTCTTCCATAGTGAATTACGCAAAGTGGACTGCCGTGATAGTTGGTAGCTTATACGCAAAGGAATATCTTGAGAAACAACTTGAGAAAGAAAAAGAAAAGAACAAACAATAATGGCACTAGCAGCAATTGGTATGTCGATCTTCGGCGCTGTTTTGAATGCGACGGCATTTACTGGTGGTGGCATACTAGCTAGAATGTTTGGAAAGGACGATGCTGTAGATAAGGAACGAGAGAGACACGATAGGGCCACCGAAAAACTAGAACGTGAAATGAAAGCGTATAGAATCAAACTTCAAAGCTTATATGACTATGCACAAGAGCAGGAAGGTCTTGAACGCAAAGCACACAACGATCAAAGAGATACCAACGAAGCCTTAGTGCGATCCGATAAGTTACGTAAGGCGCTTAAACGTCTCAAAGAGATGAAAGAACCCCGCTTATCTGACTACTACAAACCCTCAAACAATCAGAAGACTGGCGAGTTGCTCTACGTTGGTGGTGGAATGCTAGGCGTTGGATACACTATTAGTAAATGGATATAGATACTACTACTAAGCTACTAGTAAGCTACTTAAGCTACTACTAAGCTACTAGTAAGTTGCCCTAAGCTACTAGTAAGTTACCCTAAGCTACTAGTAAGTTACCCTAAGCTACTAGTAAGTTACCCTAATCTACTAGTAAGTTACCCTAAGCTACTAGTAAGTTACCCTAAGCTACTAGTAAGTTACCCTAAGCTACTAGTAAGTTACTAAAAAAAGAAAAAAGGAAGAATGAAGAGGGTCACGCAACGACTTTCTTCATTCTTCCTTTTTTTTTTTTCATCTGTTGAAGGTTAGAATGTATAGATGTATGATGGATTCTAAACTTGCGAATATCTTCTATGGTCCTATGGGCTATTGGAAAGGTCACTCTGCAATTGGTAAGCTAGCGGTAGCAGCGAAAGCATCAGAAGACGTGGCTAGGAGTTGGTTGGAAAAGCAATCTATGTGGCAAGTATATCTACCACCACCAAAACACATTCCACGCCCGCATTGGACTGTATCGAAACCAAATGAAGTCCACCAAGCTGATTTGATATTTCTACCACACGATCGGCCTGGACGTGGAAGGAAACTGTATAAGTATGCATTAGTGGTAATCGATGTAGCTTCTCGATACAAAGAAGCCGAACCTTTGGCATCTAAAGATAGTGGTGAAGTTTCTGCGGCATTCGAACGAATCTATAAACGTAGTCCACTAGAATGGCCAAAGACTTTGCAAGTAGATCCTGGTAGAGAATTCATGGGACGTATGTCTGAAACGCTAGAACTACATGGTACGAAAGTTCAACGAGGTGAGGCTGGTAATCATAGAGCGCAAAGTTTTGTTGAAAGAGCAAATAGAACTCTAGCTGAGAGATTGTTTGGCTATCAATATGCACAAGAGATGGTGCTTACTTCGGAAGGATCAGATGAGCGTAGTAGAGAATGGGTAATTCGTTTACCAATGGTTATCAAAGCCATGAACAGTGAGGTGACTCGGTTGACTGGTAAAGAGCCTTCGAATTCTGTAATGACGCAACAAGTAGATCTGAAGACTCCTACGTATTCGCGAACCGTTGGATTGAGAGAAGAGCGTCTACCATTCGACGTTCTAGTTCGATATCTTTATGCACCAGGAGAATTGGAAGGAGGTGAAAAACGTAGAGCTACTGATCCTGTGTGGAGTTTGCAGATATACACCATTTCGCGAAGTGTAGTATCTTCGGGACAGCCTGTGCTTTACTACCTTGCAAAGGAGAAGGACGCACCCAAACGTGGATTCGTTCGTGAAGAGCTACAAGTTGTTCCTAGGGATACAGAACTACCACCAAAAGGAATTCTGTTTGTACCTAGACGCTAAACAGCGTACTCTATTGGCTCGGTGTGGATTCCATCGGGAAGAACGCGTCTTTTGTCGTAGTAAGCCGATAGCCCAAGCTTCCATTGGTCGTAGGTTACCACACCTTCTGGCAATAGTCGGAAGCCTCGGTTTTCCGCCATGTCGATACTACCCTGGAGGGCTGCTTTGAATCGAAATGTCGTTGTGCCGTCTAGACATACCTTTAGCGGAATACTTCTTGCTGCCACCTGTATCGACGTAGTAGGCTTTCGAGCATAGGGCAATGGCGCGATGTCCTTCGAATTCGAGTTTGAAGAGTCCTGGTGTACGACTGCTCCATTCGTCCCAAGCTAGCCATTCATTCCTTTCGGCTTCGAAATCTTCTCGCAGTTCCGGTCTTACAACCTCATCGAGGCTATTTCCTGAGATGGCAATGTAGGCACTGTCTGTGTCCATCTGTATATATTCGAAATCATTGCGATCAATGTACTTGTCGATGAAGTCATAGTAGAACTCAAGCATACGCAGCTTTGCGAGCTGGTACACAGCGATACCTACTTGGAAAGGCCGTTTGATTCGGATCTGGTCTTTCCTACTCTCTAGTTCATATGCATCACCAATCTCTTCCAGGTCTTCGAACCAAACACTTCGCAATGCCTTGTCCACAACCTTCTCATCTTTTGTATAGGTGACCTTTGTTTGGCGTCCCAAGTCTTCGAGCAACTTTCCATAGGCGCTGTTTCCTAGTAGCTTGAACACATCTGCCAGCAAAGCCTCACCTTTGTCTTCATCTCCCAGGCGTCGCGCCTCAGTGACTTGGTCCACGAACCATCCGAAGATTTCTTTGGGTTCGTAATCTATCGTGCGGTAGACAGCAGTGATCACTGCGCCGTGATCTACATACCAAAGTAGAAGAGGAGCATAGAGTAGCAACTTCTTTCCAGAGAGACTTCCAACTAACTTCTTTTCCTCGCTGAGCTTTCTACCAGTCTTCTCAAGGTAGGCTATCATTTCTGGAGGGATTGCTTCTTTGGGGATTTTCTTGTTGTAGAAGAAGGGGGGCATCTCCTCAAATTCCTTCCACAATTTCTTTGGTATCTCGATGTCTACTTCTGCATATCCAAACCACGTTCCACCAAGTAGACATTCAACGAATCCTTTGGTGGCTGGACCTGGATCGTCATAGTGCACAACCTTTTCTTTTCCACAAGGCATTTCGAATTCCATGGTAGAAAGATATAGGGCGTTGGCATCGTATCCAAGAATCTTACGACAAGTCTTAGTTCCTCCCTGATGACTACGAATCTTAGTTTTTCCCGCTTCGTGGAGTCTGGTGAACACTATGCTTGGACCTCCCACTACAGCGTCTTTCAGCATGCGGTAGGCTTCCTTACTTGGAGCGTACATCTCAGCTCCCCTTTCTACACTACCTCGAAGCAGGAACTGTAGTGAGACTCCTGGGATGGACACTGCGTCTTTCAGCATGGCTACTCCTTTCTCGTGATAGAAATCTCGCATCTTTTCGAGTGCCTCTAGGAATGGAACTACATCTAGGTCGTTGTAGTATCGTAGCCAGTCTGCAAAGGTTTTCATTCCTTTGTCGAGAAAGGTGCACTCACAGTCTTCGAACTCTGACATAGATAGTAGATGTTCTCTTTTCAACTTCGAACCCCACTCTGGATAGTCTGGTAATCCAATGTGATCCAACTTGTCTGGAGAATCGAACCACTCATATGGGAAGAAACTCTTTTGCAACTCACAGCCATAGGCAGCGACCCAACGTTCATAAGAAGTTCCAGGTCCAAGGTAGTTGATCACATCAAGGAAACGGAAATCTGGGGTCAATAGGAACATAGTGGAATTGGCTTTCTTTGCTACCAGGATCTTTGAACAGGTGTCGGCAATGATTCCTACGAAGTGCTCCCTGATCAAATTGAGATCGTACCTGCCAGAGTTGAATCCCACTACTGGAACTTGGCGGATCCATTCGTCGATCTTCACTTGTTGTTTCTTTGGTAGGGTGTCAAAAGAGAATTCAGGTGTCTTGGGGCAGAACTGTTCCACAACGACTTCTTGGATTGTCTCTGCTCTTTGCTGGAGTTCTTCGACGAAGGCTTCGATGAGTTCTTTTGGATTGCGTCGACAGATGTGGGTTGACTTTCGATTGTACGTGTCGGCAATTGATACTGATATTGGGACATGGACGTTTTCGATGGTCAGGTGGTCTGTTGGTTGTCTTCCTTTTGTCGTGTCGAGATAGGCTTCGAAATCGTAAACTATGAAGTGTGGGTAGACAGTTTGTGTTGGTGTGGGGACCGGTTTGTTTTTCTTCTTTGTGGAGCAGCCCCAAGCTTCCACTACTGTATAACCGGCTCCTTGTAGCTTTGCCGTTCTTTCACAGGTCTTGAGATAGAGCCTCCTTTCCCTAGGAAAACATTTCGGGCAGCCATGGAAATAGCATCCATGAAATTGAAAGATGGTTTTCGAAATAGGTTCGTAGCCGTCGACCGGCGCTCCTTCTATCCAATGCTCTCCACCATGCCCACAAGCTGCATGATGAATGTGTTGTCCAATCCTTTTGGTTTCGCGTTCCAACCAGCATAAAGCGACTTTGCTGGCTGTGCTCTCTGGCCAGAAGGCTTTTTCGTATGCCGACTGGGGTACTGTGATTACTTTTCCGGGGCAAACGATCTTTGTTTCGCCACGCCTGCAACGATCTGCATGGCGGTGAAGGTTCGAGGCTTTTGTGAACCGTTGCTTACAATCGTTGCATACGTAGACACTCCCTATCTTGTCGATGTTCTTGATGTAGAAGGCATGTTCTTCATACAGCCCAATCGTCATCGTATGCTTGTAGTGAGCTGCATGTCGCGTCAGATGCCAAGCGCCATCCTCCGTGGGTTCATACACCCGAATGCCGATTCTAAAGTGCAACTCGACTTCCTCCAGCTGGTCTAAGGAAGTTCTGGGAACGTCTTGTGTGGGCGCTGTCAGGCGATAGAAGTTCTGGGCAAGTTTTCGAGCTTTGACGCAACACCTATCTACTCTTGCTCCTTCATGCATGGCAAGGCAGCGCCAAAGACATAGGTTGTCGCCATATCGATCAAGGGCAAGCATTCCTTTCTTAAGGCGAAGCCATTGGGGCAGTGGACCTGTTCCCAACAAAAGCTGACGATCGATCACGACTTTGACATCTACGTAGATCCAACGAACGAAGGCCCATTGGGTATTTGGTCGAGTGATGTTGTCGGGATTCAATCGAGCTGTCTCCTTGCTATTGATCCACTCTTCTGCATCTTCTAGGATGTTCACCCATGGAGAGCCTGGGACAGTCTTGGAGAATAGAATCACGCGTCCGTCATTGACATTTCGAATGCGATAGGTGTAGCTGTATCGCAGGTAAAAGCTGGTGGTTACCTTTGCAACTAACTTTTCCATGATCCTAGGAGTCAAGTCTCCTGCCACACCTTGGAAGAAGCGCCATCGGATAGTACGGCGACCTATCTCCACTCCCTCGAGCATTCCATCTCTCTCCTCTAGAATAGCACCTGCCTCTCGAGCTAGACTCCGTGGAAGTGGTTCACTACGTGGTCTCACCATTCTCCCTTCGATATAACTATGTGTTAGGATAGCTTTAACAGGTACTCGAATTTGGATTTTATGTGTAAGGATGTTGCGGCGATATAACTATATGTAATTATATCTCTAATAGGATTATCAAGTTGGATTTTACGTACAAGCAATCGATGTCGATATAACTATATGTAATCATATCTCTAATAGGATTATCAAATTGGATTTTATGTACAAGAATGTCTAGGGACACTTTGAATGACCCTTAGTTACCCCTAGTAGTATAGTCGGAGTCAGATAAATACAACTTTTTCTTGTGCAAGAAAACTCAAACTAGTGACCACTAAAATCGAAAATATTCTTGCACAAGGGGCGTCATGAAGTGGATTTCTGAATTCACTTTATGACGCCCCTTGTGCAAGAATATTTTCGATTTTAGTGGTCGCTAGTTTGAGTTTTGTTGTGCAAGAAAAAGTGGTATTTAACTGACTCCGACTATACTACTACATGAGTCATGGGGACTTGCTCTCCTCCACTTCATGGGCAATATCAGTCTTAGCATCGTTCTATAAAAAATGAAACATACTATTTGTTATTCACCTGGAAGCAATTTGGCATCCAACCAATGTTTACAAACCCCTGGTTTCTGCTTTAGAACAGAAATGTACTATTCGTTATAAGCCCCAGATCCCTGTACAAGTAAGAAACTAAATAAAGAACTTATTGTATTACATCACCGTTGACAACATTCTCATGAAACAGGCCACAGTTAACTAACGGCATAGGCACGTGCATTCAAAAGTTGAGAAATTATTGTAATGACCAGGAGGTACAATGCACAACCATTTACAGAAATTAGTTATCCCTTGTATGTTCCCCTGGTCATTATGATAATGATAAATTATATCTCCAATTGTAGATATTTCTCAGTGATAGAATTTGCTAAGTGTATTATTCTTATGAAAGATTGAATTTATTGCTCAAAAACTTTAAAAAAATTCTCTGTAGCAGTTTTTTTGAAAACCCTGAAATATTTTTTTTAAACCCTGACTATTTTACTTTCTCTAAATAAATCTTCACAACTTTTCTTCTTTTGCTAGCACAATCATATTTTGTTTGTCATCAAGATTTCGTAAACTTTGGTAAATAATTTTAACCAGCTTGGATTCTAATCACTTCTATTGCCAGAAAGCTACACATACATGTTTACATGTACAATCCTTTCAACATTGACAACATTTATTTTATAAGGTGAGAAATTAAGAATCTAAATTTTTGCCAACTTCCGCCCAAGGGATTTTAAATAAAATTTGCACTGCGTATGTCTCACATAAGTTTGAACAGTTTCCAGTTCTTTAAAAAAATGAAGCCAGGAATATTTTAAATCAATTCTTGCCAACTGAAGTCCTCAAAGGAGTCCAGCCTACACAAATGCAGTCTTCAACATTTACCGGTACCTGTTCATCCAAAAAACATGGACCATGCGAAAAACTACACAGGTGCATTTCAACAGATAAAAATAAGCTTGAATTTGTAACAGGACCTGGAACGTACGGCACAACCACAGGGCTGATCTAAGCCAGGACCTGGCTACAATGTAAATCACAGACTGAATTGGAATTTAGCATGTTGGTTTTTATGGAGGAACGAAATTAACTGGAGAAACCCGGAAAAACCCTTGGAGCAAGGGCAAAATACCAACAAACTCAACTCACAAACGGGGCCACAGAGGTGAAAGGCAAAGTGCTACCCCAAAAATATATGGATTCACCAAGGCCAATGGCTGGTTTACAAATTCACTAACCATTTCCATTCAAATGGGCCATATACTATTCCAATTCAAATAAAAGTTTTGTTTATGAATTAATTTGAAAATTATAAAAAAATCAAACATCTTAGAAGGACAACATTCCTTAAACATACATCTCAGGGATCGTGCTGGATTTTGTTGTTCTAAAATGTTTGATTTGCAAGTGATTTTCACTTGACCCTCGAGACACTGGCCAGTTGTAGTCAAAATGTATATATACGTTTATATGCATGTGGCCATTGTCCATGACAATGCTACTTTGTATATTTAGTAGCTTACCGGAAGTATGGGCCGGAAGTTATAATATGATTAACATACCGGTGCCCGCGAAGACTTCTGGGTAGGGCTGAGACATGAGGTTGACTATGTCTATTTTTATCATTATTTTATAGAATATACTCAAACACAACGCAATGTCCTTAGTCTCCTTCGCAACCGTCGGGTGCGAAGGAGACTACAATGTCCTAAGCTTGTAACTAGATGTTAATGCGAGTCGCCAATGTGTATTTTTAAAAGTTGTAATGAGACTTTGTTTTCACTCTAGATATGCTCGTCAAGGTGAGACTGAGAGATCAAATTTATTAACACAGCAGTTGGACCCTGGGCCACATGCATTTATAGTTAGTTCATCCGTGAAATACTCATTTACTTTTTGTTAGTATTATTAAGGGACCTACTGATCAACATATCTACTTGTAGGTAAATTAAGGATTACTTTAAACTTACCGTCTATAAACTTCGAACTGTACGTCTTTAGTGTTCCGTGTCCTCCAAGGATATCAGCCCATAAAGAGCCATTCACGGCCCAAACGACGTCTTGATGAATTCTTAGCTTGGTTCCAAAACTCTTAACTTAGTAACCTTCTGTAAATCCGCTGAAGTTGTAGGAAAAAACCGCTCACAAACTGCATGCTTCGTCGTGGAACCGTTGAAATCGTTCACCCGCCGAAACCCGATATACTCATGAGCGTTGCCGCTGACCGAATACTGTACTGTAGTTACCAGTCTCTATACTTCTGTACCAGGAGACACGGTTGTACTCGTGGAACAACTCTTGGCGGACTAGATCGATTGATCTTCCGGACTATTTTCATAATAGAATTTCGTACTATAGTATTATTTTTCGTTTATTAATGCATAAGCAATTTACATGCAAACTTCCTCGCAAAGTAGAGATTTTTTTAAATAGTCGGTTCTCCGCATCTGAGACAATTTCCGGACTCTGCTTTATCATTTTACCCACTCGCTGCGATCTACGGCATAGGAATCGGCTCATGAAACTAGACTTCGGCATGCCTATGTGGTTTCAAAGAGTTTTTAGTTAACTTCAGGGAAGAGATAATTAAAATCCTTCGGTTGGTTAACGCTTAAATTTTACTCCAAATCTCTGAAATCACAATAGTAATCTTGTCAAATCGTTAATTGTTTTGTTTTAGTTTCAACATCCTGGTAAAAATATTCCTAATTGAATGTACCTCATTTACTAGGTAAATAAGTTGAATATAGCAAAAGTCCAACCATTTTGAAAATGTCAATTCTACCATTAAGAAACGGTTATTTCTATGTATAATTACAACCATTTCCAAACGGGTAGATTGTACCATTATGATTGGTTAAAGTAACCATTTGTAATTGGTTGTTTTGTCGTAATTAATACAACTATGGCTAACCAATTTTAAAAGATTAATCTGACCATTCTAAAAAGGTTAATTTTACCATAGTTTTTTGGTTATATTTGGACCATTCAGGATTGGTCAAAAGAACCATTAATAAATGGTTGCAACCATTAAAATTGGTTGTTTCAACCAGTTATTTAAAGGTTAATATTACCATATTTTTTGGGTTGTATATTGACCATTTATAATTGGTCAAAAGAACCATTAATAAATGGTTGCAACCATTAAAATTGGTTGTTTCAACCAGTTGGTTTTTACAGTGTGCAGCAAAAATTTTTCCCATGTATTAAATTTCAAGTTCACCACCAATCAGATTGCACTGTGCTGGTCACGTAACACTCGCCAGGTTAATTTATTTACATAATTTAATGCAGTAAACTCAAGATGGTGGACCATCTCTCAAATGTAAGCAGTTTAATGTTTTATTTAACTTCACTCGTGCGAAAGCCTTCCAACAGGCTCAGGATATTCCAACTGGCTCTCTTGTCGGAGCCGAAGGATCGCGTTTTTTACCCAGATGGCCAGTGATTTTATATACGAGACGACGACCTGAAGGGGCTGCATGATGAAAGCTCCACATATCGAATTGGAATTTAGAGTGTTAATTTGCTGCTGAAACCAAAGGCTTCTTCGATAGGAGTGGCAAGATGTTGTGTTTTTCTAGGAGGCCAAAATATTTCTCGTTTAAGCTTCTCTTTCGCCACGGCTTTGTTATTTGAATCTCTGTGGATTGGTATACTCAAATATACTGCACAAATTATACCATACTGAATAAGAAGTCTTTAACAAAGCCAAACTCAACTTGAACTCAAGAGCAAAGCTGAGAGGGAAAGTGAAACTGAACAGTGTCTTGTCAGGTTATGAATTAAGGTACGGTGAGGTTGAAATCATTGCGTGTTTATATCTGCATTCCTTTGTCGATTTTTTGCGATATATAGTCAGTGTACTTTTTTACCAAGTCTATTTATATCCAGTGTTATCCTTCTGATCATGATTATATACGTCAATCTCTGGAAGAATGCAGTCATGTCAGTAGAAGATAACTGCAAATTTTATTAAGTCGAAGAACCAGACATGTACGCATACATAATCACACGTAGACAGATACGTGCTGCAAACACTCATTGTCATAAAACGAGTCGCAAGCACATCTTAATTACTTAAACGAATTTTAGGAAAAAGCAGAAAGGTAAGGCGAGTTAGAAAACAAAGTCGTAAGGACGGAGAAGAGAGAAATAAGAGATATATAAAAAACAATGGAGAAATAATTTGTTTGTAAAATCACGTCGAAAAGTCTGTAGGGTAACTAAAAGCCAAAGCGAACCAGAGGAAAATGTAAATTTCATACTACAGTATCTCCAATCATTTCACATACCCGAGCAGTTCTCTCCAAAAATCTGAATCATAAAAAGAATCACTGCAAAATCATGCTGTCTAATGACATTGAACATGTCTCTTTGATTCAATAATAAGTGCTGATATGTTTAGGTTAACAGCCAGATTCTCTTGCTTGGGATTAAAACCGTTAGATGTTTGTGGTGGTGGAGAAATTACAACAACAATAACCATAACAATTTATTATACCCTTACAAAGTTTACAAGTGTGACAAATTAATGGTAAGAAAAAATACATATTTACTGAGGGTACTGGCTTCCTGAAATAACTGAGAATTTAAAAATGCCAGGAGCCAGTTTACATGGAATTGAAATTAAATTACGAGGTCGGAGGACATGAACAAATACATATACAAACTATTCAATTTGGTCAAGTTATTTACAATATATACGCTGGCATATATATAGTAATACAATTAATACAGTGTTAATAAATAAATAAATATGAAGAGAAAGAGTACAAACTCAGTCTTATTTTCTCTAGCATAATAGATATTTACTTTTTAAAAAATCATAAAAAGTAATATTTGCTTAGAAATACGTCCTATCTCATCCAGAATGAAAGTAATATTAATCAGTCCTGGTTACAATATATTAACAACACCCCCTCCCCCCCCCCCCCCCTCTCCCCCGGGCAAACGTGCGGCATTTGGCAGTTGTAGTTCATTATATATCCATTATCACTTATCGCAAGAGCATGAGTAGTGAACCAGTATTATTCTCTGGCTATAATAATAATATTTATTTATGACAAAAACTATGCTAAAACTCCATGGACTACATTTATTCAATGTCTCAGATGTATTTTTAATAGAATTGTATTAATTTTATCTGAACAAAATTTGGCCCATCACAGAACCAGTAAGCTCAGTGGTTAAGTGTCAGTCTGTTGTGCAGGAGGTAGTCAGAGTTCAAATCCAGGTAGGACCTTAAAATAACTGGGAGAACTGGTACTGCATGCCTTTGCTATGACATCTGCAAATGGTTCTAAAAGCTTTGTGTCTTCTTGGATCACAATGTTAAATTGTAGGCCAACACTGAGAATGCAACCAAATCTCTGGTAGTGACCACCCTCAAGTGTAGTGGAATTATATAGTCGTATAGATATAGAGTAAATGAATTTGTTCCCAATTATAGTAATACCATGCTACATATGTAAATACATTGACTCTCTCCTCTGTTAGTAGTAGTACTAGTTCCCTTGGTGCCACTATATACATTTTATATATTATAAATATACAGGCTAAATCTATAGTAGATTACATACTACATAAAACATAATCAGGACTGCTGCCTTAAAAAAATATTTTTTATTGTTGTTGTAAATGGATGGGTAAATAATGCATGTATCAGCAGCTTCCATCAGGGGTGGATCCATGGGAACCTTGTCATAATTAATTGTTTGTTGCCCATTGGTGAAGGGGGGGGGGGAGGGGGGGGGGGGGGGGTGGGAAGCTCAATTTGGTTCATGGATTAGGAACCAAGGGGATCGACCTTGTATGAATTTTTACTATTTGTTGTGTCCTATACCAGGGGATTTGATATGACAGGTTTGATTGGGCATTTGGACAAATCCCCAGGATACCTGACCCCTGGGGTAAGCCACTGATACATGCATAACACTGCTGTAGTAGCTGCTAGTAAATATGCAAAGCTACTGATACAGTTCAAAACTGAATGCTAAATCACTGGGAGGAAGTTGAAATGAACATTGCATGTGTTATTTTAAAGACTTGTTGTTGACGTTGTACTTGGCCTCTTGTTGCCATTACGAGACAAGGAGATATCGATCGATGAGTCATTGTCAGAAATCTATTCCCGGCCGTAACATTAGGCAATCTGTCAATGGTAAAACTGTTGACAGTTTGGGTCAGGTCAACTACACAGCTAAGGCATGTTTTACGACAGAATAACCTAGCTAGAGAGAGTCTACTGGATTAAGATACTGTTACATGTCTGTTAATATGGGGAAAACGGAAGAATCCTTCATTGAACTTGATAACCATGTTTGGATTTGGAAGCAGAATTGAGACTTTATATGTATTTTGTGAGTCTCAAATCGCTAGTTCCCATACAGAGTGGAGAGGAACTGGTAGTGAAATCTCACTCCCTATTTTGTTCCGACATTTCTCCCTCCTCCCTAGTGAGTTTTAAAATTTCTCTCTAGAGCATGTATGAAGATCCCATTTTCTCCCTCCTCCCTGTATGCTAAATTCTTCCTCCTCCCTAGTTTTTCTGAACATTTCACCCTCCTCCCCGATTGTTTTTTGCCAATTCTCCCTCCTCCCTGTTCTGTTCCTCCGCCCTCCATACAAGTCATACAAACACGCCAACCACATTATATATGCTTTGGGATTGCTGGAAAACTATCAGGTCAATATCGGGATACCTATACTCAAAGATCCAACAATACTCTTAATTACGAAAAATAGAAACAATGCTTCCATAAAACATACCTGCATACAATAATTAATATTAATGAGTAGTTGCAGATGTTTCATACACTCGTACTCCCGATATATAGTCGTATCGGGCAGTGCGCCCTCGGCATTTGAATTTTCCGTCGATCGAATCCGGTCACTCGTATATGAAATAATACTTGCCACGCACAAAATATAACAGGTAACCCAATTCACGATAGTCACAGGTAACCCAATTCACGATAGTCACAGGTAACCCAATTCACGATAGTCACAGGTAACCCAATTCACGGTAGTCACAGGTAACCCAATCCACGATAGTCACGGGTATCCCAATTCACGATAGTCACGGGTAACCCAATCCACGATAGTCACGGGTAACCCAATACAGGTTAGTCACGGGTAACCCAATTCACGATAGTCACGGGTAACCCAATTCACGATAGTCACGGGTAACCCAATTCACGATGTTTCCGCGGTTTTTCCGATACTTAGAGATGGCTGCGGAGGAGGCTACACAGAATAATAAATTTAATTTCTCTCTGAGCCTCAAAGTGAAACCTTCCAGTGCGTGACGAGTGAAGGATTGCGTGACAAGTGAAGGATATATCTAAAGTGGGCTTGATATGTAACAAGAAGACAGTTGGCTGTAATGGTACTGTTTTCAACCAATCAGCTTGCAGTGATTTCAAAATTATCAATATTTGTGCATTCCAAGTCTGTTCGTTTCTCCACTATACACTTGATAGTTAATTCTTAATTTATCATGTTGCCAGATGATGTCGCCAGTCGTTCTATTCTCAAGGTAGCTGTGGCGTTCAATGTGTTAGAGATACTGATAGCCATTGGTCTACTCGTTGCTGCAACTAAGGTTTGAATTTATCTTTAAAACGAAATCATTTTATTACATGATAGCAGAAGTCCTTCTGATGATAGTCAGTGGTATACCGGCCGATAGAAAAATCGTTAAAATGATATCACACTGCTTCTATTCACTCTTTTCACCTGGTGGCCATCATGGATTCAAAGCGAGGCAATCCTTTGTTTTTGCCAGGTTAGCCTCGTTTTGACTATCTCTCACTGCGAGGCTAACCTGGCAAAAACAAAGGATTGCCTCGCTTTGAATCCAAGATGGCCACCAGATGAAAAGAGTGATATTCAACACGTGTGGAATATAATTACTTACAGACCAGAACTTGTTTTGTCTGATTTGCTCTTTTTTACACTCTAATGTTTCTAAAATGTGAAAACTGATATCAGGAAATGTGTTTTAGCTTTTAAGCGTTGTGTCGGTCAAATGCCAACCTACTTTAATGACGTGTTAGTGCTCAATAGTGATCGTCATTCCCGAGTTACTCGTAATGCGCGTTTTAGTTTTAGTACGCGCGTAAAACAGAAGGTGGCAGATCATTTACAGTCTCAACTATTAAATGCTGGAACTCCCTACCCTTCTATATTAGATCATCCTCTTCCGCAAAATCTCTTTAAACTTCTCTGTATAAGCGCTTCCTGGCCTACCAAAAGGAATGCAATACTTTTATACCATTTTTGGAAACCCAATTTCACGTATCCTAAAGTTTTCTTTTCTTTAAGTCTTTTCGTATTTTCATTACTAGTTATAGTTAGTGGTATTTATATATAGCTTTTAATGCCTAGTGAATATTGTTTAATCATAATTTTACCTTTATGCCCTTATATTTGTATTTTTTTGTAGTTGTTAGCTTCTATTATTGTATTTATTAGCTGAGGAGGGCCACAAGTTTATTAGTGCTCCACTATTGAGTGTTACCCTCTCGAAATAAAGTTTTCATTTTCTTTTTTTTTCAAATAGAGACAACGTAATTTTGAGCAAATTGGTTTGATTTTGACTTAGCTTGACAGGCTTTTAAAGAAATTTTGGTGATCTTCAAAATTAGAAATGAAAAGGTTCACCAACTGGATTTCATTCGTTTGACGCTCTCACTCGTGAGTTATCAAGCTAAATACTAGAAAATAAAGTCCGTACCTCCTCTCGGCCATAACAGAACTAGCACCATAGGTACCATATGCTATTCATTTTTTATAATATAACCCAGATAGTACGAGCGCTCTGATTGGCTGATAGACAAAAAATATATGGTCTATTGTGCCGGTAAACACATAGAAATCGACACGCCTGTTTGCGTTGTGTCATAGTTATATCATAAAAGCAATAGATCACACATTTCTATGTGCTTAATCGCGAAATAAAGCACTTGGGATGTTGGGAGAACACTTGAAATGCTTGAAAATGGCGCGCCTTCGGCTTGTGATGTTCAAGCATTTCTCGTGTTCTCCCAACATCTTTGCCAGTAAACACATTAAAATGTGTGGTCTATTGCTTAAATACACTTGTTTTATAGTTATCCGATCAAAAGCAACAAGCAAGGCCGTGAAGGACTCTGGTTGTTATGAATACAATGGCCTTTTGTATAGGAATTAATGCAATAGATTAATGCAATATACCTTATTCGTAACTGCGTCTTCCCGTTTCAACAGTTTATCCACATGTACAGAAAACATGAACATTACCATGTGAAAGAGCATGTCGATATTAGTGATCTTGTGATATTAGTACAGACCTTATTCATAACTGTGTATTTCTGTTTCAATATATAGTTTAACCACATGACATAAAACATGACATTGTCATGTGAATGGGCATGTCGACATTAGTGATCTTGTGAAATTTCAGTGTAATTCTTAATAATTCATGAATAGAAAACAAAAGAAATGAATGTTTATGAGTGTTTTTAAGGGTGCGTTCGATTGACCGTATTCCGTAATAGGAATAGATGGAATAGTCTCTAGAAAACACTGGTCCGGGAAAATTTTGCACTGTAGGCTACAAACACTTGCTGACATATGATATTCAGGATACATTTAGTATTTCAGTGGCTAAAAAATCCTGACACAAGTGATTTGTAGTGATCATTATATTCTGTTTATTCTTATTCCGGAAGTACGGTCAATCGAACGCACCCTAAATGTAATATAGATACGGCCTCATTTACATGGACTTTTGCTTCGATTTTATCGGCCGAAATAGGTCGCATCGCCAAAATAACTGAATAACACGACTATATATACATCAGCGTTTGTGAAGCAGTTCAGTAAAACTCGCAGCACGTTTTATCAGATCTATAAAACACTCGGGATACGCCTTCGTGTTTGTAAATCTGATAAAACACAGCTGCTCATTTATTAAACAGTACATGAAGTTAAAGCCATTTGAAATTAGAGAGATTTGTATGAGAAAAACAATGAGGCCTTTCTAGCCTCGCTTTCATGTATTTTCTGCATTTGAACTGACGTATAACTCAACAGCAATTCTCCGCATTGCTCTAAAACTGAACACAATTTCTAGTTTATATAGAACGGTTTTCAGTTGAGTGTAGTAAAACCAAACGCAAACTACCCACAGCCAGCCAATCATAGGAGCGAGTAATCACAAGTAACTCATAAATGGCTTCCCTGTGAACCAATGACAAACCAAAGCAAAACCAAAACCATTTTGCGTTTGGTTTTACTTTGGAATCTGATTGGTTGTTTACTTCCTCAGCCAATAGGTGAGCTTAGTAAACGCAAAACCAAAACACTTCCGACACTCAATTGAAATCCGCTCTATGATCTTTTCTGTGGTAGCATTAGTTTCCCTTTACAATTTATATTAATCTTCCAAATTACGCAAATTAGGAGGCGGCCATTATGAATGAGGTCTATCACATGGTTGTACTGACTTCTCAAAACTTAGAAAAATAGCCCCAAAAAAACTTACAGTCAATGGATGACTAGTTTCTGTAAACCTATAGTGTTTAACTGCGTCGGCGGGGAAGATAAGCGCACTGGTGTAATCAGCTGAGAGTAGATTAAGGTATGCTAACCAGGAAGCGAGTAGCAGCTGACGCTTTGAGCGCTAGTCCTGCGTCAGTGCAAACGAGGGAATTTAAAGTCAAGCGATTATGTTTTCACACTTTGTTGCTTTGTATTTGTAATAAAGGGTTTTTCGAAGTTTGCGAGGCAACCTCTCTAAACACGTGAACATATCCCACATGGATTAGACGCATGGATCAGTGGCGTAGAGAGAGGGGGACAGTTGCGCCCCACCCCCACCCCCTCCCCTTCTGCTCAGTCCCTGAAGAGAGATTGACAGAAGTCATCAATGAAAATTTCCCAGCATATCAAACAACTTATCGAGAAGAGTGTCGTTCCTGAGAGCTCCCTGTCATATTAAATATATGGTCAATATATTCCATATTTGGAAAGCAGGATGGATCGTCGAATACTAGAACATGTTCAGAAAGTGCGATTAAAAAACTTGAAATTTGAAAAGGATGAGCGTGTGCCTCACTAGCATGACAACAATTGACGGTTTGATATGCATAGATATAGACATATCTTTATTTGGTATTCCTTACGCAGCCAGTGCACGTGAGTCTCGGATATGAACCAAATACTATTTACACAGATATACTAAATAAAATATGTCACGTTCAAATATAACACTATCATTTCTAATTTTCAGACATTCAAAAATGAATTAGGCAACTAGGGTTTGAATTGGATTAGGTGGATCAATAAAAAGTAGAAATAATTCATCTTTACTGTAACTTTTCACTTTTGTCTTTAAGATTTGTTCTATTGATTCCAAAAGATGGTCCCGCACATAATTGTATTTAGCGCATCGGATTAAAAAAAGTGCCTTTCATCCTTGATATGATCATGAATTCATCATTTTGGATCGTAGCCTTTAGAATGGCACAGGAAACCGGCGGTGAAGATTGAGTCACCAAGTACAGAATGAGCAATACTATTAAGCAGAGGTAGAGTGGTTTTACTTAACCCGTGAAACAGCAATTAATAGTCAGTATCTAAAAGTCAAATTGAAAATAACCAAAACAATGGAGTTAGGAGTTAGGTTCTATTAATTGTTACCGATCACTTTCGCGGGTACTATTCAGAAGAAAACTATAATCTAGCGCCCGCTTTAAATTTAAACTCCATAAAACCGTTATCAATTTAAAGCAAAGATATTGAAGAATGTCATGGTGCTTTTATTTTCTCGATTTTGTCAAACCTTCAGAGTAGGGAAGCGAAAAACGCGAAATTCGGCCATGTGGCAGAGTTAAACTCCCTCCCGTTACTTTCGATATAAAGCCGACGAGCTGCATTGTGTCAATCAACGCCTATTGGAGAACAAAACCGTGTCACAGAAATTGAACATATAATTTCTTTCAAAAGTTTTATAATTTCAAAGTTTTGTTATGCAAATTACCGCTGTGTTTTTGCTACTCCGCTATAAACTATTTAGAAATTGAACATACTGAGACACGGTTTTCATCATCAGTTACTGTTCTTAAGGTTTCAGCCAATTTTTGTAAAGTTTTAACGAAACTAAGGATAGTACCTTTAACTCAAAAATACGACTGCAGTACACCTCATTCATAAGGGCGTATTCTCTGTATTTTAACAGTTTAGCCACATGTTCAATGTATGAAAAACAACATCCTTGCCATGCGAACGAGCATACCAACATTAGTGATTCTGTAGAATTTGAGTGTTGTAGCATAAAAGGCTGTAAAGTTACAGCGATTTGAAATTAGAGAGATTTGTATGAGAAAAACATGTTTGCCTTCCCAGCCTCGCTTTCATGTATTTTCACATTTAAACTGCCATTAACTCGACAGCAATTTGAAACATTGCTTTCGAACTGTGGTCGATTACTAATTTAGGTACGATCTTTCATGTGGTAGCAATAGTTTCTCTGTACACATTAATCTTCCTATTTATGCAAATTAGGCCCACTTCCAAGATGTGCCTCACTTCCTACGTACAAAGGAATCAATACGATTCTCCGTGCATAATGCTCAGTCGTTCGTGACAAGCTACAGAAGTGCTTTAGCCTTGTCACGAACGGCTGAGCATTATGCACGGAGCCTCGTGTTGATTCCTTTGTACGTAGGAAGTGAAGCATATCTCGGAAGTGTGCTATTGAGCGAAAATCCACAGAGGAGAAAATGCGTCCACACGTTTTTCCCCGCGTCACGCCTCTTTCCTGCTTTCTGTTTTCACACCTAATTAATACCCGAGTTCCGACCAAATACACGCGATCACCTTCTGTGCCGAAAAATGAGCCGCTCCCGCGCCACGGAATTTTTGTTGTTGTTGCTTTGCTGTGCTCCACGTCCTTTCAAGTTAAAATGGGCAAAGCTGTTATGGGGAGAGGGGGCATTAAGACAAAAAGAAAATAATGAAAACCTCTGCGAAACGTTGCTGTGGCATTAGGTATATCATCAGATTTAAGTGCTGTCGGAGCAAAAAATAATGTAACTAAACAGAATGCTGCTGGGCCATTTTTACTGTGATAACTTTGAATCACAAATTTGATAACTTTCCTCACGGACTATTTTCTTTTAAATCAAACCATTGTTAGTTTGTTGCTGCCGCAGCGAGTGAACCTGAAGCGAGCGAGCAAGGCAGCAGTTCTAATCTGTAAGCGGGTCCAAATCTCGATTTCTTTTTTTTTACCACAATGCATCACTTCTATTGTCTTTTTTTACCACAATGCTTTGCACGGATCTGATCGTCACGTGACATTACACGAGGTGGAAGCTAACTACGTTCAACCGTTCTTTAATGTATTTCTGTGTATGCGATCCTTGTGTAATCATGAATTTGTTGACGTGTAGAGGTGTAGGAGAACTCTGTACATGTCAACTATCAGTTTCCAAAGAGCAAGATCTCTCCTGTTATCAAGATGGTGAGCAGCAAATAATTTTCTTCTATTGGTCTTCGATAAAGTCAAGCCGCCTGTTCAAAACACAATTAGCATTTACAATTACATTCTGAATTACAGTTGATTTCCGGTATTTAAACTTCACCGGGGAGAACAGCAGTGTTTTGTGCCGGGAATCTTAAGAAAATGTTGGGAATTGGTAGGCTCAGGGGATTTACCGGGAGATCGTTGATATGTCGGGACAAAATGAAAATAAATCGGGACAACTTTTGAGATACACACCACAACTCAAACAGGATTCAGTCGCACGATAGCCCCAAAACTACACAATATATTCATCTAACACCTTGGCATTTTTATCACCCAGTAATATATTTTTACTGCCAAAGTGCTACTGTAGGTTCTCTTCTAATACACTTCCTTAACTGAGCGGAGCAGCATTCACTACCTGTTAGGTATACTAGTTCAAAACTAAATTAAAAGTTCCAAAGTTAGTTATAATGCAAATATATTTCTTCATTTATTTCGTATTTAGTTTATGAATATCAACCAATCAAATTAACACCTGTTAATTGACCTATATCACTATGACGTCATATCAAAACAATCTATTGTTTAAACGCTAAGGATCACGGTCGTGGGAAGGGGACAAAACAGGGACAAAACAGGGACAAAACAGCAACAACACAAAGGAAACCGCTATCAAATGCATTTTGAAGAACGTAGAATAGCGCTAACAGCCACCAAATACGGTAAATATTGTGGGATAAACATTGATACAGCTGATATCTTTAAACAAGACAATTCGAAGATAAATTTTCCTCAGCAGAGCAGATTTAGTTCAAAATTCTATTGTTCAAGTCGATTCTGTCCCCCTCATAAACAAGCCGTGACGTCATAATGATATAGGGTAATTACATTCCAGTTTGCCGTTCATGTTACCGTTCTTATCCGGAGCATTACTTAATGATATCGATAACAAAATGAGTGTAAATATATAAATCTAATTATAATTTGCTAACATTTGCTACCACTGTAGTGAGTTTGAACAACGATTCATCACATATAAAGATTTTTATGATAACGATTTGCTAACACCTGATAGTGACGGTTTAATTGCTGGCTTTCACGTGACGTCATAGCCGCCATGTTGGTGCCCTCAAACAATAGATTCCTCGTTAGCTTCTTTTGTTGGGGCACCAACATGGCCGCCATGCCCTTTGTCATTTGAATCTCTGGGGATTGAGTGAAAGCCAGCAATAGTGAATGAGTGAGTGAATGAATGAATAAATGAGCGAGCGAGTGGGCGAGCGAGTGACACGATTTCCAGGGACGTCGCAAGGGTCCGTTTTAGTGTAGCATGGAACCTGGATATTTTTGTTTACCTGGATTTTTCTTTGTAGGCACGTGCCTTTTTGCCTTTAGGCAGCTACGCCACTGATTTCCTCACACCGGTGCACTCAAGTTTACTCTTCCCCGTCAGAACTCCCAATTAAGTTTTATCACCTATTTTCTGATCCGATCCTAGAAGAGTTGGTACATATGTGCCGGTCTGGCAGGAATCGAACTCGCCAAGACGGCTTACTCAGACAACGTGTCGTGCCGCACTACATACCACAGTTATGAATCCAAAGAATCATTCCATGGCCAATTCAATTCCTATAATTCAGCTATAAGTGTACCTTGTCAATGTAGTTTACAAGTTACTTATCTATCATCATCAAATCCGATGTGAATTAACATCAAATGTCATGGAAAATGTTTTCAATTTTAAAGGCTGTTATGCTTTGTATTACAGCCGAGCAGTTATCTTGCGATCTGTTGGATTTTCTGGACAATGATATGTCTTGTGCTGTTCATCACTGGCAGTGTCATCCTGTTATCAATAACAACAGAGGTAGGAACCTCACTAAGAACAGGTCATTATGATAGCAACATTTCCCTGGTCTGTCTAAAGCTAACACCTCAGAGAAAATCACTCTAAGCCCAGTTGTCAGATTTTTATGGACGTTCTAATGGTTTAACACGGAGCAATAATAATACAGGGAATAATAATAATAACTTTATTAACGTGTCATATGTAAATTTAGCATTACTGCTAATGGGGGACACTTACTAAATGAATCAATAAAAAGATATGCATAGTACACACTTAAAAAATGAATATGTATGTATATGTACATTAAAGGATGCCAATCAGGATTAATGCTTTGCGAGCCCATGTTTACAAACCGTTACAATCTCCATTTTCGTACTGTACGAAAATGGCGATTGTAATGGTTTTCTATTGTTCTAGCTCCCAAAGCATTAACCCTGATTGGCATTCTTTAAGAGGTATTTAAGAATAGTGTTATGCTAACTATAATCTACAATATATATTTCAGTCACTCCAGAAAAGAGTAATATGGTACCTCTCGTATCCTGTATTCTGATTGCACCATTATACTATATTTGTATTGTTGTGTAAACCAATGATGTGGCTCATGCTACCTGCTAGAATAGAGTGCTACCTGCTAGATTAGTCTTTTGACTATTCAGTGTAGCCTGTACCATAATTTTTGAATCATTCTTCTTTCTTTGATTAAACTTTGTATTTAATATTTAGAGGTACGAAATAAATAAAAAATGCGGTACAGGCCGGCTCCCAGAAAAGGTCGCCCACACAATACGCCAACATGTCCGCTGCTGCCCACCCCCCACAGGACAGAACAGTAGAGGAACAACGGACATACGAGCACATGGCGCGGACGACCTCTCCGGGAGTATGTCTGTAACAATATACATATACAAGTATAATAAAGTATTAATCGTTAAAAATTGAATAAATTCTAAAATTGAACAAGTCTAGCATTGGAGATTATAATAATCAATATAATAAAAACTAGATCATAATCATTCATTACTTCATTATAATTATATCAGAAAAACTATAATTAATCTGTATTATCCTGTATAGTCCATCAATTTGGTGGATTTTGGGTCAGTTGGCACGGACTATAGACATCCATTTGGTCAATTTTGATCGACTTTTGAATATTTTGCAGATGCCATATGCAACAGCCATCATTGTTTATCTCTTTTTCTACGTTGTTTTGAAGGTATGTAGTTAATATATAAAGTTTGTCTGTATCATATATCAAATATCTCCGTTGAATATGGGCCGGGTTCCTCATAGTATGCTATTGGTTCACTTTTCTTACAGATGTACTGTCTCGTTGTAGTGCCGTACTCCTTGAACCAACAAATCACCATGGCCAATGACCAGCAATCGCTTGTGCAAGGAATAGTAACCGCGGAGGTTGGCATAACTGTTTTAGTGGATGAATAATTGTTGATATAATATTCATTAATAATTGGTAAGGGTGCATGCAAACCCGGGGGGTACTCTACACAATATAATAAATATAATTTACCCCCCCCCCCCTCTGGTACCGCTGGTGCCGCTGGGGCTCTGAAACCCTTACCCTGTTTAAGACCAAAAAAAAATCAAATTTCCATACCCTGTTCAAGACAAAGTGTTAAAATGTTATATCTCTCTATAAGACAAATAACAAATTATCTATACTTGGATGACAGTATTTGTGATCTTGTATCATAACTAAAAAGTCTTCATCGAACATTAGACTAAATAAAGCACTAGATAAATACCATACCCTGTTCAAGATCTGTCGATGTGAAAATGGATACCCTGTCTAAGACCAGAAACTCAAAAAAACATATCCTGTCCAGCGGATCATCCCCGTATAGTCCCCCAGGCATGGAAACTAATCTAAACGCAGTATTCAAGTCAAAATTTAGTTGTAGCTCTGTTAGTATTCTGTATCAAATGTCGTTTATTTCTTGACTTTTTGGCTTTATCATTCCTCATGATCAATACAACACCATAATGTATCATGTTTCATATAATGAGCAGTGTGAAATTTGCACTCTGATTGGTCAAAAGCCATGTGTTATTAGAGAACTTATAACATACTCAACAAAATATCTGGATTCGGATTAGTGCATAAAAACGTCCACAGTCGCATGCTCTCATCAAATGTTTGCTCAGTATATTATAGACAAAAAAATTGCATGAACTGCTCGTGCTATACTTGATTTATAGGCACCAACAGGAGTCCATTACCCGGAGCGCCCATCTTTGCCATTCTCGACCCCAGACCCTTCTCTTATTACTTACTGCGCATGCTCGACGAAACCATAAGGCTTCTCATTCTCGTTCCCAGTGCCTCCTCAACTAACTGAAAAATCGGAGGCTCTGGTAAGACACGAAACCGGATGTCCTAGATTCTAGGACATTGAAACTGCGCATGCCCTTAGAACTCATTTCCGATTTGCTAACTAAAGCAATGGCGGACTTCATGGAAGCTATCCAGTTCGCCCTTGCAAAGCTTAAAATACAGTTTTCTTTAAAAACTAAACAATTGGAAGCTATTCGGGTAATTAGTATCGATAAGAAGGATTGTTTCTGTGTCCTTCCGACCGGTTATGGTAAATCGTTAATTTACCAAAGTTTACCGTTTGAGTTTAATGCTCTTCAAGGATCATCCAACTCAATCGTGGTCGTCATATCTCCTCTCAACGCAATTATCGAGGAGTGCACAGAACATGCTGATTTTCAGCTGCTGGATTAGACTGCAGGACTGATGGTCGAGGAAGAATAGGCCTATGTACCTGTTGTAGGTTAGCAAGGGCTATAGCGCTTGCACTCGGCACGGAATGTGTTTCTCTTCGTCGTTTTGATGGTGGATTACTAGGAGAGCTATAATTTTGCTTTCGACCTCGTTTTAGCCTGGAATTTTGGATAGCCGCGGTTTGATGTTCATGCGATTGCTGAACCATCTCATGGAATTTTTCGGCAGTTTCAAGAGAGCGTTTGCACGGACAGCATGGATTCTTCCCAGAAAATGAACGGATGGCTTAGATAAGAACCCACACTTTTCCTTAGGTCGTTGTTTATAATCACTGGGCGATTCTTATCTGATATTACGGCGTTGCAGCAAATGCATGTATTTCGATCTAAAAGCTTTTCTGCTGCCTTTTTTGGCATACTATCCGCCATTATTGGGTTATAGTCGATCGAAGGGAGATTTTAATTACCTTTCGGCTTTTGCCACCATACATGAATGTTTATTAATTAATTAATCTGTTTAATCATGTTCTTTTAAAAGCCACATCACTTCATTATTTTTACATATGAATGTTTCTTCTTTTGATTATTTTACTTTTATTGAAAGAACACCTCAAAAAATGCCTTACTTTACTAGTTATGTTTACAACGGAAGTGATTTATCCACTAAGTGAACCGGAAGAAAAGTGCTGTGCGCAGTACCTGTTCAATTTTTTCTTCATCGCGCAGCCGATTTGGCTAGCCAATCAAATTAGAGCCTGTTTCGTGTCTTACCAGAGCCTCCGATTTTTCAGTTAGTTGAGGAGGCACTGGGAACGAGGATGTAAGGCTTCTGGGAAACTCCAAAATTTAGAGTGCACTGATTGGTGTTTAATAACACAATACAGATGACGTGCGCGTGTAATTTGCATTCAGTTAATACAAAATGGCGGGCGAAGACGAGTCACAAGCATGTCTTATGTCTGAAGCTGGAAAATGTCAATTAATCATTGAAAATCAGCAACTATGTAGTAATTATTCCTTTCTACTACATTAAATGAGATTGTATTTTGAGCTTAGAATAACAAATTAAAGTGAGTGTGATTACCGGCCATTCACCCTTGTTCAGTTGTCATTGTCAGTCTTCGTACTTGGATTTTGAAGTAATCTGCTGGGAATGGACAGCTTTTCCCTCGATATATCTATTGATCTTGAGCTTCCAGGAGTTATGGAAAACATGTTAACTAGTTGTTTTTTTATGGAGACGTAATCCAAACTCGTGAGTGTTGTCAGATCAGGGTCAGGGATGGACGTGGCCACAGAAAGTTGGAGCAGGGCATTCAAATAACTGGTGCATGGTGCATGACACTTTTGTATTATGCAGTTACCATTTTACGCAGTTTTAGCAAGGCTTCACAAAAAAAACATATATCTTTGAAAAGTAGAAATTGATGTATTAATTAAAAGCTTTATCCATGCTTTTGGTACTGGAAGATTTAGATTTTGTCTGACCTCTGTTTTATATAGAGTTCTAATCCTTGTGGGAAAAGCTAATCCTGAGAGGCTGCCCTACAGCAGTCAATCAAATTGTCTAAATATATTAATCTAATGGGCCTTTTTCAGGATAAAATGATGTGGTTGTACTGGAGGGCAAAAAATATTTGAATTCTTTAAAGGCACTAATGTATGACATCAGTTAAGTGTTATTGGGAAAACCTGCTTGTAAATCAGTCCCCACCTCCAATCAAATTTTTTTATCTTTCTAAAACTATTTTTTTGAAGTTTGTTTGCCATCCAGTTATCAAAGGGATATACATATATACATATTTATATATAGAGTATCAGCAAGTGACTATTTCCTGCAAAAGGCCTATTATTAGCAGTATGAAAACCATCTGTATTTAGACAAATAGAATTTAAACATAACACCCTTTTTTCAATACACGTACAGTATACTAAAACAGCTTACACTGCATGTCATTGTCAAAGTATATGTATATCATCCACAGAAGTTCCCAGGTTCCCATCATATTAAAAGAGGCTGTTGTTATGCAACTCTATAAATATGGCAGAAACAACAAAGATGGAAAACAGTCAACATTCACTTTTTTTCTGCCACGTTCCAGTAGTTTGAAAGTGTCAACTAATATTATGAAGTTACCAAAACCATCAGGACTCTGTTGTATATTCATCTACAGAATACTAATTCAGTAGTCTAAATTGCACAAAATATATCGTTATTGACAAAGACATTTATTTAATTGGAGGGATATATATACAGGGAGAAAGGAAAGGCATCAAACAAATTGTTAATCTCAAACCTAGCAACTACAGAAATATTCCATCTAATAATAAAAGGAGATATAACAATAAATGATCCTAAACAAATAGCCAAGGAATTTAATAATATTGGAAAAGACTTAGCAGAACAAATACCCGATAGTAATATTCATTTTTCAAGCTATCTTAAAGGCGCATATCTAAATCGCTTCCTTCTTCTTCCCACGACGTCTAGAGAGATAGAGGAGGAAATTAATAGCTAAACTTGACCCTAGTAAAACAAGTATCCCAATAAGAATATTACAATTAGTAAGCTCTATTATAAGTAAACCTTTGGAAATCCTATACAATTATTCTTTTACTTCTGGTACTGTTCCTGACAAACTTAAAATTGCACAATTAAGTGATCCCAATCTTTAGGAAAGTATCACACACATGTTTAACTAGTTATCGACCAATTTCACTGCTTTCTGTATTTGATAAACTTTAGAGAAGCTTATGTACAAACGGATAATGTGCTATTTTGAGAAGCACAATAAAATATTTCATAATCAATTCGGCTTCCGTGCCTGTCAGTCAACCTCACAAGTAATATTGCTTATTGTAGATAAGATACATAGAGCAATTGAGGATGGCTTGTATTCATGTGAAGTTTTACTTCATTTTAAAAAGGCGTTTGACACCGTTAATCACCAAATCCTTATTGGTAAGCTTGAACATTATGGAATTAGAGGAATTGTAAAAGATTGGTTTATTTCGTACCTTTCCAATAGGAAGCAGTTTGTCTCAATTGGCAGTGAAAAGTCTATCGAAACTAATATCATGCGGTGTCCAACTGCTCTGTCTTGGGACCACTGCTGTTCCTTTTATACATAAATGATTTACATGTGGCCATAGTCCGTGATATAGTTGTTTTGTCTATTCAGTAGCTAACCGGAAGCGTGGACTTGTATTTAGCTCCGGAAGTTAACATTAATTAGCACATAGGAGAGTAAGACCACTGGAGTACAAGGAGTTGATGGACACTCTGAAAGGGATGGAAACGAAGGGTATCATACAACCGAGTACAAGTCCGTATGCATCTCCCATTGTTATAGCCCGCAAGAAGGATGGAATGACGCGGATATGTATAGACTATCGAATACTTAACTCAAAGACAGTGAAGGACTCTTTCCCTATGCCTCGGGTCGAAGAGGCACTTGATGCCCTCGGTGAAACAAAGTTTTTTTCTACTCTGGACCTAACATCAGGGTACTGGCAAATTGAAGTAGATCAGAAAGACCAGGAGAAGACTGCATTTGTCACTCCAATGGGCCTTTATGAGTGTACTCAGGGGCGTTAAGGCATGGGTCTCCAATATGGCCGCCGCAAATCAAGAGGGGGTGGTCTATCTCTTTGTGCTTATTATATATAGTCTTGACACTTTGACATATTTGATAAAGTCACAACGTTAACACATGTTTGCGACAGTCTCCATGGAAACGTGTAATGTGACCTTTGAACTTTAATTTTAAGGAAAATTGGGAAAAGCCTCCTGGAGGTCGGTAAAAGTTATTGATATAGTAGATATTTTCATGTAAATGAATCAAGGTTAGGACACACTTCGGTGATCCAATTTGAAAAGTTGGTTATTATTGGAATGTTCATTAATTCGGTCGAAACTTGAGGATATCAAATTTTATATTTAGCTTAAATTGCCTTCCCCTTAAAATAACCAACTTTTCAAATTGGATCACCGAAGTGTGTCCTAACCTTGATTCATTTACATAAAAATATCTACTATATCAATAACTTTTACCGACCTCCAGGAGGCTTTTCCCAATTTTCCTTAAAATTAAAGTTCAAAGGTCACATTACACGTTTCCATGGAAACTGTCACAAAAATGTATTAAGGTTGTGACTTTATGGAATCTGTAAAAGTGCCGAGACTATATGTAAGAAACACGAAGAGATAGACCACCCCCTCTTGATTTGCAGCGGCCATATTGGAATAGTTTGAGACCCATGCCTTAAAGGGGCACGGTCATGAATAACAGGCGCGGTTACTTAGCCACTCAAAACTTGAAAACGTCCGACGGACGTTTTCAAGTTGAGTAGGCTTTCTATCGCGAGGAATAAGTAGTAATCAAACCGTCCATATCACAGCAATCTCACAAGTTAGTGCACCCTAGGTCATAACTCCAGAGAGTTAAGTCTTTCCCCTTTCATATTTATTAGAAATTCCATGTTCAGATGTAGTTTTACAGCTGTATGGTCATATGTTTCGATGGCAATAACAAGCCTTCGAGCTCCGCTCGGGTCATGGTGGACGAAGATTGAAACGACTGGACGCAAAAGGGTTTTTGAGAGCCAGAGAGAACTTCTATAGCTTCAAACGTACATGTAAATGAGGATTGCTCTATCTATTAAAGTCTTCATGTTCAAAAGTTTTAAAAGCTACCACAGTCAGGATTTGGGCTCTCAAATTCTCAAAACAAAGCTCTGTTTCAAATTCTGAAAAGAGATCTATTCGGCCAAATTCTTTCAGCTTTCTCCTACAAGATGTTCCGTCTTATAGTGGTCTCCTGTAGAAAAAAATACAACATTCTGTGAAAGATTTGTTGTTCAAAACGTTAAAAAGCTACGACGTAATATTGCTGGATGGTATATGTGTACTGGCGCTGTCAGCGAGTTTAGTACGGTCGAGTGCGTATATTTATAGCTGGATTAGACTAGCCAGTAATCACTTATATAGATTCAAACTTCTGTTGATTGCTCAGAAGACTATGGTTCCTGACCTCCTGGGATTATTGTGGAATGAGAGATTGTTTTCTGTGAGATTTCCTACACGTTTGCGACCATAGTGTAGTCCGCTGTGTGGCACGAGTGCGTAAAAGTGAACTACTTCAATTTTTCTGCTTTCCTGCAGTCAATATATAGTCATTTAGTATAGCTCCAAACGTATGACGATTGCTTATAAGGCTATCGTGTGAGTTCCTGGGAGAGTTCGTAGAGTTTTGACAGCATAGTGTAGCCCAAACTGTCCTTTAGTTATAATATATGTAAATTGAACAGTGTAAATAAACTTGAACTTGTCACGAAAGCGTGTAGACTGACTAGCGCTCTTACAAGTTCGATGTACGGCCTCTCATGCACTCGATAAGAACTTCTATAGCCTCAAACGTATGACGACTGCTCACAAGGCTATCATGTGCGAGTTCCTGGAGTTATTTGGGCTTCAGGGACCTCTTTCTGGGATATTTTGTTGACAGCATAGTGAAACTCCAAGCGTTTTTGCATATATTAAATTGCTCAAAATCCGCACATGCGCAGCTCATGACCGTGCCCCTTTAATGCCCCTGAGTAGTCGAATGTCGATGGGGCTAGTCAACGCCCCGGCTACTTTCCAACATCTTATGCTAACGGATCTAGGGGACATATATAAACATAGAGAAACTACTGCTCTATTTGGATGACATCATTGTTTTCTCCAGAACATTAGAGGAACATCTCGAACGATTGCAACTGGTGTTTGATCGCCTTCGTACGCATGGATTAAAGCTCAAACCAAAGAAATGTCACCTGTTCCAGGAAGAAGTACACTATTTGGGCCATGTTGTGTCGAGTAAAGGAATTGCCACCGACCCAGGAAAAGTCAAGCAAGTAAGAGACTGGAAAACACCAAAGGACAGGACTGAACTGTTGAGATTTCTAGGATTCTCCGGCTAATACAGGAGATGTGTTAGAAACTACTCGAAGATAGCAGCACCACTCCACAAGTTAGCTTCATCAGGGGATTGGTCAAAGAAGAAACGGTGCTGGTCGTTTTGACCAGCACAACCTAACAATTCCTTTATGTAGTCAGACGAGTGTAATGCTACATTCATGTCACTGAAAGACATACTTGTGAGTGCATCGGTTCTAGGATATCCAGATTTCACACTTCCCTTTACTGTACAGACAGATGCAAGCACAGGAGGACTCGGAGCAGTAGTGATGCCGATACAGGATGGAAAAGGAAGGGTGATTGCATATGCCAGTCGGAGGCTGACGGCTGCAGAGACAAGGTATCCAGCACACAAGTTGGAATTTCTGGCAGTGGGCGGTAACAGTTAAGTTTAAAGAATATTTGTATGGAAATAATTTCACAGTATTCACCGACAAAAACCCCTTTTGATACGTTATGGCAAGTGCTAAATTAGACGCATGCCGGCAGCGCTGGGTTACAGAACCGTCTTCATACCACTTCAAAATCTGTTATCGACCAGGAAAAAGCGATGCCAATGCGGATGCATTATCAAGGATGCCACAAGAGGAAGTACATAAAACACTTGACGCAGCATTGCAGCCACCAGAAGTCAAAGGAGTTAATCAGAGTCATGTGGTACAGGGCCACGAGACATCACCCACAGTGAAGAAACGCGAGGTGCAGCTTCATCAACAAGAAAATAAAACAATTGGGGCTGTTCTAAAGTGCATGGCATCTGGAAAAAGCCGAGTGGAAGAGAGAGAGAGAGAGAGAACCTTCCACCGGATGCTAGGCTGATACTAAAGCAGTGGAATCAATTTAAATTGTCCGAAGGAGTTCTCATAAGAGACGTTCGTGAAGCAAAGAAGGGAACAATGCAGCAAGTCATTTTGCAAAAATGTTCTGACAAGTATTCATAATACAGGTAACCCAGGGATTGAGAGGACTTTGGAGTTGGTGCGCGAACGGTTCTATTGGCCAAGGATGTACGATGCAGTCAAGCAGAGGATTAATGCAGATCAAGGACGAAACTTTGAGAGCGATCTGGTGAGGGAGTTATGCAAGATAACTGGAATGGAGAAAAGCCGAACCACACCTTACCAACCTCAGAGCGATTTAACTCCACGTTAATGAACATGCTAGGGACACTGGTCCCGAGCAAGAAATTAGATTGGAAAGATCAACTGGAAACTATGACGCATGCATACAATGCCACTATGCATGAAGCAATACTTCTTGATGTTCGGCCGCCATCCTAGGCCTCGACTGCCAGTTGATTTGGCGTTTGGAGTACAAAGAGAAGAGCCTGAATAGGAACGGCAATACTGTGAGTACATCCAGGATTTCAGAGACCGGCTGCAGTCTAGCTACGAGATGGCACGTAAGGAATATTCTAAGGCTAAACAACAATCGTAAAGCGAATTGGATAGAGTTTCAGCCAGGTGACAGAGTTCTAACAGTCAGATATATGGTATCAAAGGGAGACACAAATTGTCAGATCGATGGAAAGGGCCATATGTGGTGCATTGAGAGAATACCAGGACGGCCTGTGTATGGCATTCAGTCGGAGAAAGGTAGTGAACGGCACACAGTACACAGCAATTTACTGCGACGATGCATGTTTCTTTCTATGATTCCAGTTATGTAGTCTTGTAATTTTTGTTATGTTGTCTCATGTTGGCTTCACTCTTTTCTATTCTGTCTGGAAGGGTTATAGTCCAGTCAATCTATAACATTTTTGGGGTTCAGATGGAACTAATTGCAAGAGAAAGTTTCTCACTGCCAAAAGATCGAGGAAGGTCATCTTAGTAACATACTAAAAATCCCCAAAAATCCCTTCGGTGGAACATGCCGAAATTTGAGGGAAATAATTTTGAGCTTTCACCACAGGTATCCCGCGTCTATATATGTATATATTTTTTGTGAACTTATTCTTTGTTGATTTTTTTATCAAACCTGTGGCTGAAAAATATTCAGAAGGATAAAACAAAATAAAATAAGCCCTTTCTGTGCGTTTTAGAGTGGATATTTTAGATTTTTCCTAAAAAAGTACACGTATATTTATGACACGAAAGCTAAGGCCATCCCTATTTTTTTTCCCGTTTCTCATCGGTGGGGTTTTCAAAAATTGGGTCGGTCGGTCGGGTGAGAAAAAAAAAGTAATAATAAAAAATGCGCAAAGAGACTGGAACTAATAAGGCGCGGTTGCACAGGCGAGGTTACAAACCAACATGGACGACGAAACCATCGATGGCGTCGTCCTTATACGCTACAAACATGGAATTACAAATGCACCGCCGAAACTATTGTAACCTACCCTCGAGCATGAGCTTCCAGGAGCTGCTCTAGGGTTTCTTCACCCCCACCCCTCCCCCCAATTTTTTTTTTATTTCTACAAAAAGCCACAAAAATGGGTCGGTCGGACGATGAGAAACGGAAAATAAAATAGGGATGGCCTAAGCTATGAACAACCTGATATTGTAAACAAAATTACTCGGTTAATCAAAAAAAATGAGAAATCGAAACATTAAAAGAACATTATATACCATAATTCAAGAGCTGAAATTTGTGCTCTAATAAATATATTAAATGCCGTTTAGTCATAAGCCATTTCAAAAATAAATATTTGAAAGGTTATTTCAGTCTAGCGTCTCCACATATTCAATGATTGTCGATTTCAGTTTCCAGACATCTACAATGTATACCCCGGATTGTGTCTCGTTGCGCGGAAAAAGTGAAAGTAACGTTTTAGCAATATCCTGGATCTCGCAGATTTATCTTGCACAGCCACCTGGAAATAAAATTTAGACGCTCTTAGCAATGCATAGGAGTAGCTAGTAGCAATGGAAAAGCTTCCTTGAGCGACTACGAACTCTAAATTATTCTTAGATTCGCTTTGATAACGCGGAAGAATGCAAGTCAATAATGTACCACTCAATGTCAACAATACTGAAGAAACAATACGTAAGAACGATAGCACCCAACGGCAAAAAATGCATAAAGCTGTTAATTTTGTTCTGCGAAATCTTTCAGGAAAATTAGAAAACAAGAAATTTTCCATGCAGAACCAGCGTACAGCCGTCCTCTGGATGCAATACATGACGATGGTTGATATCCTCCGCAGATTGATAAAGGCTGAACGAATCGGAAATTGGAATCTTCACGTGAAAACCGTACATGAAATGCTTCCATACTTCGCGGCAGCGGGACACAACCTTTAAACCAAGTCCGCACACATCTATACCTATACAAATGATGGAAGATCTCAAGAAGGAACATTCCGATGTCTACAACAGCTTTCAAGACGGACTTCATGTTGTGCGAAGAACCGACCGTTACTGGGCTGGGCTTTCGACTGACCTAACAATTGAGCAAATACTCATGAGAAGCATCAAGACTATAAATGACGGGCTGACCCGAGGTCGTGGATTGACAGAGACACAACACCTAGTTTGGCTAATGTCCAGTCAGCATGTGCACAAATTAACAATGCCATGCAAATTCTCACTGGTGTCAATTATCACAGCAGTGAACAGCACAAAGATACGATCAAAGCAAGTCAAGGACAATTTCAAGCGCGATTTCATGCGCGATTTCAAGGACGTGACGAAACTCACTTCTTACCTAAGTCAGAAGAATCCTTTCAGTGCGGACCCGCCTCTGCGCAGCATAGCCACTGGGGTTGTGGCAGATGATAATGTTAATGCTGACAAGGCTAAGGAAGTAGGACGTAAACTACTGACATCGATGGTTGGCAAGAATGCTTACAAGTTCTCCTTTCAAAGGAAAGATAAAGCGGTGACCCTTGCATGTAAAACTGCTGTGGCATTAAGCGAAGGCAATGTTCAAGTGGACCCGCAACTGCTGTTTCAACGTTTGAGCATTGTTGCGACGGGAGGCAGATATGAAAATCCACAGAAACGTTTCAAGTATGAGATGCGCAGCTATCCTCCTACTATGTTTGACTCCTCACTTCAACCAAGGAAAGCAAACAATCCGGCATTGGCAGATGTCATTTGGGCACAGTCAAAGAGCAAGCAAACAACTGGGCCCACAGGGAGAGATGTCCATTATGTTCTAGACGGAGGCGCGCTTTAACATTGTGTTCTGTGGCTACGAGGTAGTACCTACGATACTATTATATTTTGAATCTCTACGTGCAGTATGTTGGACGCAGATACAGAAAGGCAACTATCGTCTTTGATGGATATCAGGATGGTCCTTCTACAAAGGACTCCACACACCAAAGACGGGCGGGCGTATATGGGCCAACTGTCACCTTCACATCTGATGACTCTGGCATCGGGGAAAGACGAGTTCCTGTCCAACGCGTCAAATGAGCAAAGCTTTATTAATCTTTTTAGCGCCAAACTTAAAGAAGCCGGACATACCGCTGGTCCATGCCGCTGGTGACGCCGATCTTCTGATCGTCCGCACAGCGTTAGAGTCAGCGAGGGTTACGAGAACTGTCTTCGTAGGTGATGATACAGCCCTGTTAATTCTTCTTTGTCACCATGCAGACATGGATGCCCATGGCGTCTTATTTAAGCCGGAACCAAAGCAAAACTCTAAATCAAGGAGAGTGTGGAACATAAAGGAGACAAAGTCCGCCTTAGGACTAGAAGTGTGCTCTCAACTCTTGTTTGTACTTGGCTGCAGTACTTGGATGCGATACGACATCGCGCATCTATGGACTGGGCAAAGCAACTGCACCTAAGAAGATCAAAGAAGTTCTCCGAGCTTCAGAGAGCAGGCAGATGCCTTCCGTAACTCATCCGCTTCGAGAGAAGATGTGGTTCTGGCAGGAGAGAAGGCGCTAATCTGTCTGTATGGCAGCTGGTCTGCAACTAGTTTGGATTCTTTACGCTACATTCGATTTTGCCAGAAGGTCGCCACTGGAACATCCTGCCTGAAGCCTGAAAGCCTCCCACCTACATCAGCGGCGGCCAAAAAATGGATATTTCAATGTTACGATTACTAGTGTTGTTATTAACTTCGGCCTGAGGACTGGGGATGGAAACTGTCGAGTGGTAAGCTCCTTCCGTTTAGAACTGACCAGCCACCAGGCCATCAATCTCTGCTGGAGGTCACCATCCGTTGAAAAACTGCAAGACTGACTGTAGAACCCAGAGGTGCACGTGCAAGAAGCACGACTTAGATTGCTCTCCTGCGTGTGCAAGGGACAAAGTTCAGTGTGCTAACTCATCTTCCCTAGATCTCGATGCTGGCCTAAATGAGGACGTGTAACTCTCCGGACTGCATATTGGTTTAGCTTTCTACATGTACATTTTGTTTTTGATTCGAACTTGTACTCTGACCAGCCTGGTTATTCTATGAGGCAACTAAAGTGTATAACGCTTAAGCTCGATTAGCATTTAAATACATAGTTTATCCACCAAGAGCTGGTTTTGCGAGGTTATGATTAGATGCGACTAACTGTAATTCAGTCGATATGAAAGTATAACAAGTAAGAAAAGTAAAGAAATACACAATAGTAGTGTAAACAACCTAAAGAACATTCGTGCTCTGTGAGCACCATTTTCAAGTCAGGAGCGAGATCAGAAATAAACGTCAGTAGAAAATATTGTGACTTTTAGTACTAGGCCTGCTCGTATACGGCCCAAAATATAATTATTAACAATTATATATATGTGTATTATTCCCCAACCTATATTCATTGCAGTGAAATGTTTTATAACGCTCCGCTCGACTACGGGTGGGATTTTTTTTAAAGGCGTATTTGTTCGTTTTAAATATTTATTTAATTTTCAGAATATGTTTAAAAAGCCATAAGTATTTCGAATTTGTTTTTTCGTTGATACGTTATTTTTCTAGACGCGGGATACCTGTGGTAAGAGCTCAAAACCAGTAATACTAAATTTCGACATCTTCCACCGAAGGGATTTTTAGGGATTTTTATGACGGCGAACAAAAAATATTTTGTTTTATCCTTCTGAATATTTTTCAGCCACAGGTTTGATAAAAAAGTCAACAAAGAATAAGTCCACAAAAAATATATACATATATAGATGCGGGAAACCTGTGGTGAAAGCTCAAAACTATTTTCCTCAAATTTCGGCATGTTCCACCGAAGGGATTTTTTGGGATTTTTAGTATGTTACTAAGTTGACCTTCCTCGATCTTTTGGCAGTGAGAAACTTTCTCTTGCAATTTGTTCCATCACAAACTATAGATTGACTGGACTATTATGCTCCTCGTTCATCTGATTGAGATTTAGGGCAGATGACTGTCATTAAAGTGATAAGAATAGAAATGACAAATGATGTCCCAGTATGCTTGATTAGTGTTTCTCTCGTTCTGGCTTCCTCGAGAGGAAAGCGTTTTCATGTCCATTTCTGTGCGGAGGAGTTGGGGGGGGGGGGGGGGGGGGTACAAACAGTTGTCTGCGGAGGATTGGGAAGGGATTTCACAGGGCTGCAAAAACCCACTTTGCATCCGTTTGTGAGCCTAGCTTAGAAAGATGGAAAATGCTGTGGGAACAGGTGAAAAACAGGGAGGAATTTTGTCCTCAGCTGATGCAAATAGGTGTGTCAGAGCATCGATCAGCTTTCCAAAGGTTATAAACTAAGTGTGCCATATTTTACTACCATGTTTCATGTTTGATTGAATTTGACAAATTATGGATTAAAAGTGTAATGACCATCACTATGGAATTCACTTTATTAATACATAAAACAGTAATCATGTGAGAGTTAACAAGTTTTAGGGTGAAAAATCAGGCTGTATTATTATTTGAGACTGTACCAGACTAAACAGTGACCTATTTCAGTTTTCATAAACACAAACCTTCAAAAATATCAAGTTACTAACCACGATGACAAGGGATGGAATTACCAACCAAACGTACATTGCAATCGTGTACATGTCATTCTAGTAGGCTTATATTGTCTTTACATCAGGACGAAAATGTTTACAAATTTAAACAAGCATTCACTACTGACTACCCGGTCATCAGAATTCACCAGTCATACATGCGCCTCATCAACAAAAATACGTTGTATTTCTCTGAAATTTGTTGACTCTAGTCTGTAGCATAGGTCGGTTTGTTTGGTATTTTTGTCCAGCCGTAGTACACCCATAATTTGAGTGCTTACCCCAGCCGAATCCTATGGGCAGCACGCCGAAAACACCTTTCTTGGACAAACAATGGCTTTTATAATCATTTTCTGCTGTGGTTTCAAGAGGAAAAAAAAGTATTTCTCTGCCTTTCTAATAACAAACCAAGTCTAAGCTATAAACGCCAGTTCAAACGTCGAGTTGCCCGCCATTTTATTTTTATTAGTAATACCATGGCATGAGTTTGTTATACCATGGTCGCTGAGCAACGGAACAAATCTCTGAGAAGTTTAGTTTTCTCTGCCGAAACTAAAGACGTCGCAGTTGAGTTGCATTCGAAAACGTTTTGTTTAATGCTTGACTGAGCGCCATTGATTGAACGACCCTGGCTTTCCTTGTGGTGTTGGTTTTGAGAAGAATAACACTAAAATACAATGTAATTATGCGGTTGACTAAATATTCAAAAATCATGCACGTTTATGGTTCTAAGTATCCCACATGGAAGAAGCGGGCTGGAGAAATGAAGAGAATGACGCGCAGATTGAAATAGCTCATCCCACATGGATTACGTTGACAGTATAATGAAGACAGGTCAGTTTGGATTCAGTATTTTTCAACCGGGAGCGCAGGACTAGTCGTGCCAGTGGGAGCAGGTGTTGATGCTTTTGACCCTCTCACTTCCAGCCTGAATTCTCTTCTAATTTTCCCTCATTACGCATGCAGGGAAATTTAGAAATATGGGAAATTTCGAGACTGAAATTTTTCAACCAGCGGTGACCAAAGGTACAACAGAAGGGTCTGGGGTCTAGAATGTATCTTTGCATAGTTGGCATATTTACACATTGGGATATTTGTAGAACCAGGTTTCATTGTTTTATAGACAATGTACCTTCATTTGCTAGAGTTCGAATACCGAACGCATGAACGAACGGTACAAAGAAAACCATTTATTGGTGGACAAATCATTTAGGAAACACATTATATTCGTGGAGAAAAATCTAGAAATAGCACAAGGTGTAAATACGCCAACTCACATATCATATGGACGCTACGGGTAATGGCTCCTGGCACTGGGTGATTTTTTAAAGTTCTCAAATTGAATTATTATAACTTTCAGTATATCACTCAGTGCCTATAAATCCCGTATGGCACTAGCATTCATGCGATTTCCTCTACATATTAACAGATGACGTCACGTTTTGAAGTAAGTTATTTTATAACCTTATATTATTATTATTAATATTATTATTGCTTATTATTATATGAAGCAAATCGATGTCGTTTGTCTCGCGTCTGTTCTCAAAATGTGAGTCGACTGCGTCTCGTGGCGTACTTCGTTGTTCTCGGCGCGTGGGGACGTCATCTGTACAGAGAGGAAAGATGCACCGCAAATGACGTAGAGCGTTTTTTGATTGAGTGTCGAAAGTAACAAGTGATTGCTTTGGTTTCGCGTTTGCTTAAGTTTTCTATTGGCTGTGAGATATGTTTTGTAATTATCAGCCAATGAAGTTCTAAACTATAAAACGAAATGCAATCATTTTTTTATTTTAGCGACAGTTATTGAAGATTGCGTTTACTTTTCCTCTGACCAGTATTTCAAGTTAAACCAATCGTGAATTACTTCAGTTCGTGATTGGCTAAATGCGTTTTTACTTGCTCCCACGATTGGCTCTGTAATTACTTTGGTTTTGGTTTTACAACACTCGATCAAAAATCGCTCTATTTGTTCACTCATTATCAGGTGGAGCTTCATGTTCCTGGAGAGCCTGTCCCTGATCCATTTCCTCAGCAGTATCCACAAGCGTACCCTCATCCGCACCCCCAGCCGTACCCACAATGGGACCCACAATCGTACTCCCAACCGGACCCACAACCGGACCGCCAGCCGTACTCAGACCCATTCCCTCAGCCCGTTGATCAGGAATACCTTCCGGAACCTCCTCCGCCGTACGAGTCCTCGCTGTCTGTACCACCGACCCAGTGCCAACAGGAACAACCAGCTGAGCAACAGTAGCAAAAGTAGTTACGAGGGGGATTTTAATCTTAAAAGTTGCTAAAATGAAAGAGTGTGTTTGATAACACGATTAAGAATGGCACCGAAGTACGTATGACGGAAGGCTTTGTTTATACAAACAATACTACCGGTGGCATTGAAATATGTAACGGTTCGGTCCGAGAGCGAGTTAATATCTATCTTATCCAACTGGCTGAGGTTTTCTAAAAATGATTTTGGAAATGAAGCATAATAAAGCTGAACAAGATTTTTTAGGCGGTACGGAGTGAGAAACGGTAGGCAAACAAAGCGAGCATAAACAATAAGTTGATGAGTTATTGAAGTATGTTTTCTGAAACTTTTGACTACGATTTGTAATTAATTGTCTTCAGTTTTGTAATTCGATTCTTCTGTGGCGTCCTCTTCTAGAAACAAGTGTTCGTTATCAGTTTGATGAGGTATTCTTGTTTGCATTTGTTGGTTTGAATATTATTAGACGAAACGGCTTACAGCAGCCTAGTCCCTAGGCCTTCTGGCTGGTATTTTGTCTGAGTGGATTAATGTGTGTGTAATGGCTGTGGTGTGTAATGGCTTGTGACGTCACGATAATTGTAGAGACGCGCAGGACTGGGATGAGTCAAGCTAGACAAACTGCTTTCTCGCTCGTTTCTTAGAGAAAGTGAGAAGATATCTATTTGTGTCGATTAAATTTTTTGAGCATCTGGTTAAAAAGGTATAAAATTAACCAGTATCACGTCAGTAATCTATGAATTTCTAACGACCTGAAGCAACCATAGGGGCTGATCAAAGTCAGGAAACGGCTAATTCACAGATCGAATTGGAGTTTAGCGCGTTTGTTTTTGTGTTGGGAGGAAAACCGGAGTAGCTCCGAAGAAAAATCCCTCGGAGCAATGGCGAGATACCAACAAACTCAACTCACCTGGGTCACAGAGGTGATAGGCGAAGTGTTTATCAATGACCCCGGTTCCCCAATGCGGACAATAGGGCTCCCTGAAGAAAAGAACCCACATGATTCTCCCTTAGCTGAGCCGTTTCAACGGTGACAGCCATTCCTTGACCGAGTATCTTTAATAAACTTTCCTATTGATGAAAGTTTTATGAATATAATCATTGCTTAAAATAAAGCATTAACATATGGTAATACAGTGGTGGCTCCGGACTTCTAGCTTCAGGGGGCGCTAGGCTGTCAACAGGCTCATGGGAAGGAGCTGAGAAGAAGTGGGAAGGAGAGCCTGCAAGGATGCTATACAAATTCGAATATCTGCGTCTAAACTCGTATTGGTCCATTCTACAATTAAATATTTTCATGAGTTACACACATTTTTACACATTTTATTTTTCTATTCTGACTGGTTCGCAGGTAGCTTAAAGCTAAGCTAGGCGGGCCAAGTCTTATATAAGTGAATACACTAATTACAATTTAAAAGAATAAGTTAAGTTTTACATGAAATGGAGGAAGAAAAGAGAGAGAAGAAAAAGGAATTATAAAGAGTCGAAAGACAAAGTGGTGATTAATAGTATGTTTATAGAACTATAAACGTAAATTTATAGAAATAATAACTGTAAAATCAGCAAATTGTATTTGAATGATTTTACTTTTGAAACAATTATCAATATATGTATCTTCTAATTTGAGGATATTAACTAATATTTTGTTAAGTTCTGTTTTAAATGCTTTTTAGGAAGATTTCTTAGGTAACATGGTATCTCATTCCAAAGTTTTGCTCCAATTCTAGAAAAGGCGTGTTTTGTATTTCAAGTCTAGAGCTTTTAACATAGAAATTGTTGGATGAAAAGGAACGTGTATTATAAGAATGGATACTGGAAGTGTTTACAAAGAAATTTAAAATACTTATTGGTGCTGAGTTGTTTCTGACATCATACATCCAGTTAGATAGTGACTCATAGTATAAAAAAGTTTACAGGCATAATATTAACATTAATGAAAAGGGGAATTGCGTGCTCATTTCTGTCGGTAAAATATATAAAGCGGAGTGCCCGCTTTTGAAGAATTAGAAGTGACTTACTAGACTTGCTACAAGTCGACCTCTTTTCCTCTGAGCCTCTTAGAACATGCGCGATGCGCGAGTTGAAGCGAGCGACGAAGTCGCGAGAGGTCGACTTGTTTCACTTGTGAGGATTCGAATCTAATAGAGGTAATCGGCTAACTCTGTTGCCACCCAATTCAGATCATGTGATGTAAACACACATTACTCTGGAGAATTGACTCTTTGAAAATTAATTTTATTCAGATAGGCATGACTGCATTATGATTAGAATGAAAAAGGAATAATTCCCCAGAGTAGCATCTGTTGACATTACATGTTCTGAATTGGGTGGCAACAGCGTTAGCCGATTACCTCTATTAAATATTCTGGCGCGAAAGTTGATTGACATATGTGATATGCACGTGCGCGTCCGGCCCGTAAAGCTTTATTTACAAACAGTCATGTCTCGCTTCGAAAGATTCTATTGGACAGCTTTCTTTACGTCACCGGTGGAGCGAAACAGGTAACACAAGTCCCTTAAACCAGAGAAGTGAAGGCGGGAAATGAAAATCTTGTTTTAAGAGAAGCGAAGGCAGGAAATGAAAATCTCGTAAGCGAAGGCGGGAAATGAAAATCTCGTTTTAAGGGACTTTGAGAAAGTCTAGTGACTTACATGCCTGACCCCAAACTGTCAACCCATAAGTTAAGTAAGGAGCAATTAAGGAAGAGATATACCGAGAACCGAGGCTTTTAGCCAGATACATATCTGGATAAAAGCTGAGGTTCTCGGTATTTAACTGACTTATTTCAAGATTGACGAGGTTTTCACAAAATTGGTGAATTGAATTGCTCATTATAAATGCAAGGGATGTATGAGAAAAGTTCCCGGGATGTATCCAGATACATCCCAGGAACGTTGTATGGGGGTATGTATGGAAAATAGAGCCTCATTAAGAACAAAGAAAACCGTGTCAAGTATGAAATAATGATCGATAAATACCTCGGGAGGGTATGTAAAGGCACAAAATGTCTTAGTTTCGCGATTAACCCTATAACTGTTTTGCTAATTTGTACAGCAACAGGAGCTGGAGCACTGATCTGATGGTCACCAACAGCAAGAGAACCCGTGCTGACCTTAGACAATTGTTGTCTTGTTCTTATAAGTAAATACTCAGTTTTATCACCGTTAAGCTTGAGCCGGTCAGTCAGAATCCATTGACAAATATCCTCTAGTATATATACAGTGCTGCATTGCTATAGTTGCCTCTTCTTGATTTACTTGCGAATCCGGTTTAAAAGCAAGATAAAGCTGAGAGTCATCCGCGGAACAATGAACGCTAGGCAAATGTGCGTTTACAATCTCAAAAAGCTTGGATGTGTAAATGATAAACAATAGAGGACCAAGGCAGGATCCATTCGGAACACCGTACTACAAAGTAAAACTGTCAGAGAGAATCCCATTAACCGAGACACGTTGACTTCTGTTCCTTAAGTACGCTGAAAACCATTCCAGGACCTTGCCCGAGACTCCAAATGGATGTCATTATTCACCTTCAAAAGAGCGGTTTCAGTACTATGGTGTTGCCTATACGCCGACTGCAAAGTTGGGTAAAGACCATTGGAAGACATATGTACAAGCAGTTGATCTGATAGTCTGAGCGTTCTGTCAATTTAGACACATAAGGAAGATTGCTAACTGGACGATAGTTTTTAAACAGAAGATCCAGGCCATGCTTCTTAAGAAGAGGGTTTACATATTTTGAGAATTCAGAACAACTTTGTGCCGCAGCATCAACAAGATCCATCCGAATATCAGATACCTTCTTAACAAAGAAATTCCCCATACCATTAGCCAGTTGATATCTATCATCATATGCTGGAAACTGGACTTTCAGTACCTTGCTTCAGCAACTTCTTCGTAGCCCTAAAAAGTTTACTCTGATCGTCACTGTTGACCTCAATGAAATCGTTTTCACAAGTTAGGTTATTTTTAGAACGGTTTCCCGCTATTCTTGGGTTGCAGTCACTCCTAAGGGAATAAAATCACAAAAACGTAGCAGCCATGTTGTTGGTAAAACAAAAGTAGCTAATGAGGCATATTTTGTTCCGCCACTATGCAATCCACTAATTATTGTCAATTAAGACTCCGAGATATTCCAAGGGAACGTTCTTATTCTGTTAATTATCGAATATAATTGTCAGTTTAGGTTAATAGTTAAGTTTCTTTTGATTGGGTCGAAATATAACAAGGTTTGATGTTTTTATATTAAGGTTAATTTATTTGCTGTTAGCCAATGATATAATTTCTTTAGTTCTCTTTTTACGATTAGTTCCAACGATTTAAGATTTTTGTCAGCGTAAAGTATATTAGTATCATTAGTAATAGATCCTCACTGCATCCTATTGTCACGTCACGGTGATCTAAGATATGGGAGGCATCCGCTCCTGGCCACCCGGCACAAGGTAACTGCGCAAGCTGGGAATCCCTGGTACCAGTCAGGCAGAAAGTCACGACTAAAGACATATTATAAACGGCTTTATTCTCCAATACTCAGAGACTACCAATGACGTCCGAAGACTATAACTTCCTAATAGGTAGGGTGTTCTCAGGGTGTGACACCATTGACTGATGGAGAGAGGCTGCCCTAGGGAACACGCTCTCGAGAATATTGAGGACGTTATCCGTATTGGAAAATCGCGTGTAATGTCTCGCCATCCGCGCACTCTGCCAGCAGCCAAGAAGGTTAAGTGTGTTTGATAATCCAACCCTGAAACTGTGGGGAGTCTCCCCGCTAAAAAGCCCTGCCTCGGTAAGATGTCTACGAAGACGATAATTAACTGCTGTGCCCGTGAAAGGGCCCTCACTAATAGTTTTTCCATGGTCGGTAGCTCTAAAGAAAAACCCCGAAGCTATAACATAACACCGGGAATACAGGCGGATCTCGGAATTCTACCAACGCAAAGGACCAGTTGTCACCTTTCCGTAAGGTTTTTGTAATAGAAAAAGTCAACAACTAACCCTTGCGATCTTTTAGCTGAAAAACCTGATCAGCGCGGAGGCGCCCTAAATCCGAAGCCCGATCCCCGGTGAAAACGTCGACAATAAAAAATGCCGCATCCCGCACAAGGATATATTTATTTACACTAGAAAGAGAGGTACCCTTTGCGATCAAATTCCTAAGGTATGAGATTAATTGCCTAAATTTTACAAAGAAAAGAGGCACTGCCTGTGAAGGTACTACTGTTACACTGCATGGCCTGCTCCTCTTGCATGAACTGAAGGTACTCCTTGACGCGAGGGTGCGGCGCAGGATTGGACTCTCCCGAGCGTCCCAACTTATTGAATATGGCCCTAAGTTTCCCAATGGTAGAATCCACCGTGCCCACCGCTAAACGACGCGGGCAAGCACAACGTTCTTATAAGCAAGTGCTCTCATGGACTATCGTCTTGCCTGATTTGTCTCTGCTGATTAAGAACTTTATTATATCATCCGCTGTACACGCAGTGATAACCCTAGGATGGTAAAGAGATCGCAGGAAACCTCCACGTTGTTCCTCTAACGCCGATTTCTGCCTATGGTAAGGATTGGAACGCAGGGAAGACTGGATCTCCGTAAATCGTAAAAGGTCAACAGAACATTTCTTGGGGGCTGTACATATCGTAGCCGCATGCCTGGCAGAAATTAGCATCCACGTCATTAGGATAAAGACATGACGCAGAACGACGCGCAGGCTTCCAAGGACGAGCGATCTGGTTGCGAGAATCAGATACAAAGATATAGTTAACATACGCAACGGAAAGCCCACAAGTCCCATTGCAAAGGGCGCGGTAACCACCCTGGGGCCAAACGGGAAGGGAAACGTAGCACGGAGGGATCGCCTTTGTGTCCCAATAACAATTTGTCGATGGCAATGGATGTCAGAATAGCCCAACAAAACGTCCTAGGACGGAGGTCGGGTACCATGATAGTAAATGGACGACCGAACTTGCAGTCAATGAAGTGTCTTAGCAAAGGGCCGACTAGGAGAAAGGGTGGAAATAGATAACTATTGTCTCCCAACGGAAGGGCCTGAGCGATTGCATTTACTCCCCACGACGGCGGAGTAGACCAAGGAGTGAAATGTGGTAACATTCTGCTAGCCAGATCTCGAAGGCAGTTGCTGTCAAGAGCCATGAGATCAAACGTATGGGGACCAAACAAACGCTGAACTTGAGCCCAAGCCGTCTCTGATAGCATACAATCAAGGTCAGACAGGCATCTAGAAGGAACGTCTGCAGGATTATGACTCGATGGAATGTAGTGGGCTGAGATAATGAAATTAGTCTCCTGACAACAGCGCAGAATGTCCTTGACAACGGAATTGGTCCTAGAATTCTTGCACCCCTCGTTCGCCAACGTGGCTACAAGGTCTTTGCTATTTGTGTGAAGATCGACTCTGGAGTTTTGAAGCTTACTCCGGAAGGCTCTCGGTGTGCATAGCAAAGCCTCGGCTTCAAGGACGTTGACGGCATCATCCGACGGGTCGTTCCAGTAATCACGCGACTCGAACTTGCAGTCGTCTTTGATCAATACCCCGCCCCAAGCGCGCTGAAAGGCGTCAGAGAATAGCTGAACCACAATATGTTTTTCCGGCTTCCAAGGCAGATACTCCCGCCAGTCATCCAGAAATCGCCAATACGCTACTTCAGGGTACAAAGTCTCGTTTATTTTCATTTCGGGCCAAGAGATCTTCGCAAGATGAGCGATAGCATTAAACACCTCGCGGACATAAAGCTTGCAGCCAGGAACCGCTAAACTAAAGGACACTGCTTTCCCAGCAAAACGCTGCAAGGTTTTGAGGCCGACTGTTTTAGAAGTTAGGTGTCCTCACGGTGTGTTTTGAACTTAATTTTCTTGTCTTACGGCACGAGGAAAACTTGTCTAATAGAATCTGACACAAAACCAAGAAAACGGACTGAGGTAGAAGGGAGGAACTGGATAATAAGAGAGGATAATAGAGCATAAGATGTATGCCCCTGCCTCCGCTAATTGTGCATTTGGCTTCCAGTTGTCCGTCTTATTACGAGGATCCCAGGGCTGACCGACATGGCGATTGTCTATGTATTGAGACATAGGAACGCCGAGGGAACGAGTCGCGCTTGAGACAGCTAAACCTAGTTTGCCTTCCAGCCAAAGGGTAAATTACGAAACGTGAAATAGTAACCTTGCCATTGCAGACCAAAGTAAGTAGAGGAAGCTGGGTGGAGGAAAACGTGCTGATAACCGTTTTTCTCGTCAAAAGTGGTCTGGAAATGACCAGGGAGAACGTACCTAGGTAAGTCCAATAAGTGATCAAGCTTAAACGGGAGATCTCTAATCCACAAATTTAGATATCGCTCGTCATGACAAATTCTAGGCTTCGAAGGCTCAATAGTGAGCGGGAGGACCAAGCGCGGTGGTTGATCCACACCGACTCGATCCCATACTGTAAGTACACCCGACGACACCCATTGGAGAACAGTCTTCGAAATGAAAACCTCAAACTTTAAACAGTAAGGATAATTTTTTAACATAATGCATATGGGTGGAGGTTTTGCGCAGTCGAACAGTTGGCCCATAAATTCCCCCTTGAAATTCTTGAAAAACTGGTCTATGCTAACGCCCTGACGGATAATTTCCATAAAGTCTACGAACTGTGTGTTATAACCTGCCAAGAAACACTCTCAAGCGGATGGGGATCGAGGCATGGATACTTCCTGCTCTAAAATGCTCTGGGTCTCTGAAGCGAAGTTGGCTTAATACACCTAGGCCAGGACGCTGAACAACCATAGCGGGTGACGCCAAGGGACCGACGAAGGGCTGGGTTCCCTTATCCAGGTCGAGCCACTGCGATTTCTCTGACGTGCCCTGATCGTCGCAGGCCGCAAGTCTTATGATAAATGCAGAAGGGAGTGCCTACGAAAGTAGCATACAGACAGACAGACAGACAGCGGTTGTTTATTGGCACTTTGTAAAAAGACTTTTACATAAGTGGGAGTCAAATAATAATAATAGACTGGATAAAAAACGGAAAACTAGCTATCTAAGGCAGTGCCTTTTTTCTTTTTGGAAGCAATCATAAATATATTTCGAAATAGTTTTCATTAATTTTCTTGGTGGATTTATAAGTAGCCTAAATTGTTTGTCAGCAGTTAGGTGTTGAAATTGGAGGTTGTTATGTTCTCTCAGATCTTTAATCAATTCTCTTTTTAGGTCAGTGTAAAATCCACAATTGGTGAGAAAACGTTTTTCATCTTCTTTTTCAATGGTACAAAAAGGGCACCACCTCTCTTCGGGGGGGATATACAGAGTAAGCTGAGGGAAACCAACCCTCCCCCACCCCCAAGGTCAACGAAGGAGCAGGGGAGGGAAATGGTTGAAAGAAAACGGCAAATAAAATAACAGGTAAACATAAATCAAGCAAGTCGGTTTATGTTAACTTATTGTCGGGAAATGTCGCTGACAGATAAATAGCTAACGCTAGCCAAGGAAACCACCGCGCGCTGTGAAATTGCCGTCGTCCTGAGGACCGAACCTACAGTACCGCGCGATGAGGCCTAATCTCACCTATAGCATCGAAATACTCCCCTAGTATTGGTAGGGTAGGGGGCTCTGCGGAATGCTCCTCGGCCTACTGGGGACCTAGATTTGGTCGCATGCTTGAGGATATTCGCCGCCTCCTTGGCGATCTCTGACTGGGTCACCTAGAAGGCCAACCATAAGGCACTGCAGTTGCTCGGCTTCTAACGAATCTGCGCGGGCTTTCACCTCATCCCATCCTGCGGAGAAGTCGTCCGCCTTCTCATGACCATCCCGTCTGGCTAGTCTAACAAGAGATTGAAGAAGATCCAAGGCTTCGAACCGGTCGAAAATGCTTGTCGGTCGGTTGAGGTGATGACGGAGAGCGCTTAAAGCATTGGCTGTGCTTTCTCTATTTCTGTCCTCCTCAAGCGCTTTGATCTTGACTTTTCGATATTCTCTAGACGGACCCCAGGCTAGAATACAAAACACAAGATTATCCTCCGACTGAGATTTAGATTGTAAACATCCAAACTGCTCAGAACTAAACTCGAGCTATGCGATTTATACAATGCAAAAGATGTAAATTGTACTGACGACACGTGTAAACAACCTATTATTATATATAGTGCAATGGAATGGTGGTTCGGATACGGAATAAAAATTAAAGAACTACGATAAGAATCTCTTACTATAAAAATATATTGACCCTGACAGTAACACTCACGCAGTCGCGAGCAATCTAAAATGTTCACAACTTGCGTAACCTAAATCTCATCAACTCGTGCCGACTCGCCAAAGTTCGTAACCGCGGGCGGTCACTTTAAGGATTTCAATAACTCGAAGTGCGACTTTCGGCGACTCGCGTGCTCACAAAACTCATACTTTAGTATAAAACATTCGTGAGCAACCGCCTAAAATCTCGAATCCGAGATATATGGCGTATAAAATGTCAAAACTGTCACAATACTTGCGTTCCATAAATAAAAAAACACCCGTAGGAAATCACTTCGAATCCTCACCAAAACTCATACATGATAAGTCTCAAACTCCGAGAAACCCTCGTGAGCAATTTCTTAAAATCTCATCTCAAACTTGTGTGCTCATAAACTCATACTCCGGCGTAAACACTAGAGGACTCACTAAAAATATCATCCCGTGTATAAACTCACAAAACTCGTACTCTGCAAAAGTACTCGTGAACAATCTAGCATATATATGCTGACAAAATTCGTACTCCGGCCATAAAACACCCGGGAGCAAATACTTAAAATATCAACTCAACTCATCTTGTGTGCTCACAAAAACGGCTCCATAAAACACTCGTGAACAATCACTTAAAGGAGTAACTGCAGAATACCCCCTCCGAATAACGAATCTCACAACCAATGATACTGATACCCCTGACACGTCTGACACCTGGGACACCCCTGACACGTCTGATAAACGTGACACCCCTGACACCGATAAACGCGACACCCGTGACACGTCTGATACACCTGATACATCTGATACGCTTGATACGTCTGATACCCCTGATACAGGTACTCCTGATACGAGTGATACACATGATACGAGTGATAAACATGATACGTCTGATACACCTGATACGTCTGATACACCTGATACGCTTGATACGTCTGATACCCCTGATACAGGTACTCCTGATACGAGTAATACACATGATACGAGTGATAAACATGATATGTCTAATACACCTGATACGTCTGATACACCTGATACGCTTGATACGTCTGATACCCCTGATACAGGTACTCCTGATACGAGTGATACACATGATACGAGTGATAAACATGATACGTCTGATACACCTGATACGTCTGATACACCTGATACGCTTGATACGTCTGATATCCCTGATACAGGTACTCCTGATACACATGATACGAGTGATAAACATGATACGTCTGGTACACCTGATACGTCTGATACCCCTGATACAGGTACTACTGATACGAGTGATACACATGATACGAGTGATAAACATGATACGTCTGATACACCTGATACGTCTGATACACCTGATACGTCTGATACCCCTGATACAGGTACTCCTGATACGAGTGATACACATGATACGAGTGATAAACATGATACGTCTGATACACCTGATACGCTTGATACGTCTGATACCCCTGATACAGGTACTCCTGATACACATGATACGAGTGATAAACATGATACGTCTGGTACACCTGATACGTCTGATACCCCTGATACAGGTACTCCTGATACGAGTGATACACATGATACGAGTGATAAACATGATACGTCTGATACACCTGATACGTCTGATACACCTGATACGTCTGATACCCCTGATACAGGTACTCCTGATACGAGTGATACACATGATACGAGTGATAAACATGATACGTCTGATACACCTGATACGTCTGATACACCTGATACGTCTGATACCCCTGATACAGGTACGAGTGATACGAGTGATACACATGATACGAGTGATAAACATGATACGTCTGATACACCTGATACGTCTGATACGTCTGATGCACCTGATACGCCTGATACCCCTGATACAGGTACTCCTGAAATGACACTATATAAACTAAAATCTAACCCTGAAAAATAAAAAAAACCTAACCGGTCAGTAAACAAAATCTTACCCACCTAGAGCTAGGGTTCTCAAGAAAAACTTCTCAAGAAAATGGTGATGTAAAAAAAAAATTAAGAGATTTTCTGGAAATCGAACCCTGCTCCCGCCTACTCGTAAGGCAAACGTCGCAACCACTACACTAAACAACCATCGTTGCTCAATTGCTCTCAAATTTGTACATTTTAAAACCACTGCTAATTTATGTTAGTTTATATGGTCATTTCATGAATTAATTAAGTGAGCGATTCCTCGGAACGACTGCAGAATACCCGTACCCCACCACAGCAAGTAGACTTTATTCATGTCAACGCGTCATCGCGTCAACGAGTAGACTGCGGTTGCTTGTAGAACGAAGGTAGTAATATATGGAGAACACTTTATTCATGTCAACGTGTCAACGAGTAGACTGCGGTTGATTGTAGAACGAAGATAGTAATATATAGAGAACACTTCATGTCAACGCGTCATCGCGTCAACGAGTAGACTGCGGTTGATTGTAGAACGAAGGTAGTAATATATAGAGAACACTTTATTCATGTCAACGCGTCATCGCGTCAACGAGTAGATTGCGGTTGTTTGTAGAACGAAGGTAGTAATATATAGAGAACACTTTATTCATGTCAACGCGTCAACGCGTCAACGAGTAGACTGCGGTTGATTGTAGAACGAAGGTAGTAATATATAGAGATAATAGCAAGATTGATAATGGACGTTATGTCAATTTACAATTTTATTTCATTATTTCATTTCATTTTCAATTTCATTTATATGTTTGACCGTGACAACGCGTCAGCGCGTCGACGCGTTGACTGTCAACGTGTAAGGTACATTACGTGGTGGGGTATTCTGCAGTCTAGCCCGTACGCATATCTTGTTTATTATTCTTACGTAAATAATGTAAATTCTATTCAAATTGAAAGTGAAAAAATCCCGATGTACAATTATACCGAGTGATACGCCTGATACGCGTATCTTGATACCCGTAACACACATCTGGGAGGGGGTATTCTGCAGTTGTGCCTAGACTCGTTCTATGAATGATTTGGAGTTGAAAATGGGTAAGATTTATTTGAATTTCAGGGTTAGGTTTTTAGAGGGTTTGTATGAGAATTTGAGAAAATGCATTATTAATGAACCAAGTGGTGGGGTATTCTGCAATCGTTCCCAAATAAAAAAAACCTAACCATTTTAAACCTAAAATCGTTCATATAACGAGTGTAAATAAACCTGAACTATAATGGAGAATTTAACAAAGTTTTCAAGTCATCTTTTTAAGTGGCACTGAAGTGGCATTGTGTTCTGCAGTTTAGCTATTACATTTATAGGGCTGGAATCATTCAACATAGATATGTACTCATTCGACACAACCATTCAACATGCTTTGTAACCAGGCTCACTGGTTTATGATGGTTTTGAGGTACCAAATCAAATTATTTAGTTTCTTATTTTTATTCCAAGTATCTTACAGACTAGCCTGAATTTCAGCCGTCTCCTCTGGTTCGTTCCTCCCGAGAGAGAGGAGAGGAGACGGCTGAAATTCAGGCTACTTACAGACTGCCAACGTATTGCGTTGCAGAACAGGCTAAGCATAATTTTTCTCAGAATGATTGTGTCGAATGAGTATGTCAAATAATAATTATTATTATCTATCTCTATGCATGTCATACTGAAATCAGTTGCAAGACAATGGCATGGTTTTAGTTTTTCAATACAATTTGAACCATGTTATTTTTTTTGTATTGATGAATTCCAGCACAAAGTGACCGGTTATTTTCTAGTGTATAAAATATATATATTAATGCACTTATCAATTGAAACCCATGCCTGGTTGGTAATCTATAGAGTATACATTTGTTTCTTGTAGATCGAACAATAAAGCAAACAGATGAAACTGAAGAATGCTGATTCCATGGAGAGCAAGACGAGGAACTATTATGCAGCTGAGTCCAATGTTATTGAAACATCCAAAAACAAAAGTTAAAGTCAATATTATTACAAATCAAATTGTGGTTAGTTTCAGTTGGACTATTTGTGAATCAGACTAAATTTTTATACCGCAAATGGCATTTCTGGCCATGTACCTTGTAGCATTTGCTTAATGATCAGTTCAAGTAATAAAAAATATATCTAATAAATCCTGTTTTATTATGTATGTTAATCTCAGTCTTTAATTTCTCTGTTTTCATATGTTTGTCATATGTACCCCACATAACACCATATCAGTTGTCATATGTTTTGAACATATGACCAATTCAGTCATATGCTTTCAAAACCTATGACCCAATTCAGTCACATGCTTTCAAAACATATGACCAATTCAGTCATATGTTTTCAAACATGAAATTGACAAAATCATATATTCCAAACATATGATATTTATATTTGCTAGCCTTTGTTTTCATATGTGTCATATGTTGGTCATATGTTTTCGTTTGTGCCTCTTGACATATGAAATTGACAATTTCATATGTTGCCGGGTGATTTCACCCAAACATATGACAAACATATAACTGGGATATGACAAACCTATTACAAACAAATGAAATCTCATATGTTTTTCATATGTCTGGCATATGGGTTTCATATATTTTATTTCCAGTAGTGGTAGAGCGTATCGCGTATTAATATTCAACATTAGCTATTTCGTAGACTGCACGCCGAGTACTTAAATATTTTACGGACTTACAAGTGCTGAATACTGAATACAGAACTGAGCTGAAGACGGCGAACATGGCGAGGCCTCTTGTCAACTCGTGCTGCTGCGGTTGTGATTTGAAAACCGGAACAATCATTATTGCTATGTATTCCATGGTAAGTGTTTCATTTGTCGTGTTACATCGTTCATAAACTCTAATGTACTTATACCGATTCAAACTTAAGAACAATATACTAGTTATGTCCTCATCAAATTTAACTGACAAATGTTTGCCTGTTATCAAGATCAGTTTCAAGTAATCAGTGTTTGTACTCGTAAATACGTTTGTGCACTTTGTTATGATGCCAGTCGAAGCATCGACATTCTTATTCTCTTCTCCGTGAACTTTTAGCTTCTGCTTTATATATATATATATATATTTTTATACATATATATATATAACGGTCTACTCAACTTTTCTTCTTTTTTTTCAATTTTTGTATGTTATATTACATTTACTAGTATTATTAGTCGTTATAATAGAGTTCAGTTAGTTGTCTAGTTTTTGTTTTCCTGCTTGCTTAGTTTGGCACCATAGACTTTCCCTGACCACAAATGTATCTTCCTATTTTAATAGCCACCTGCCTCGTCTAGCCCCTTATGGTTATTGCAGGTGGCCTGCACCTTATATTCTGTAATGGACATAATTATCATTGTATATGTAACTCCTAGTGCTAAATAAAGTGGTGTTGTTGTCTTTAGTTTAGACAAAGAAATGGTACTTAAAACTTAAGGTGAAACTTAAAAGAATTCAGGACCACTTTTGAAGCTCCACATAGTCACAATGCGTGTTTCGCGTGGCTCTGTGGCTTATTTGCTCAGCAGTAGAATGAAGTAACAGTTATACCAACATATATGAAGCCTACAGCTTGTTGTGAATATTCATGTCATGCCATGCCGAACATGCATGCCTAAAGGCCAGGGTAAACGAGGAAGTGTTGTTGCGGAAGTATTGCTGCCGATTATGTTTCTTCGGTGTCTGAGCAAACGAGCGGCCGGGAAACAAGAAAAATGCTTGGATGTATGGCAGAGCAAATGGCAAACATTTGTTGCAATTTTGCTTCCGCAACCAACGTCTCGCAACGAACATATATAAGGAGGAAACTTTTGGGCCCAGTCTTACAGCTTTAAAAAAATGATGAATATTTAATGTGCCGAAGGGATATACAAATACATATATGATATAGGGTAGCAGTTACCGAAGTGGAACTCGAGCCCCCCGACAACACTAGTTAACCAACATATTTCTTTACCCCAGCCAAAGTAGAATGAACTTTCGTAGGTCCCAACAATAACGAAAACCTCGAGTCGGCAAACTCTATGTGAATGCAAAAACTTGAAATCTACCCGGAAATAACAAATAACTGTGGCAATATATAGACCTTAATTATTCCAAAACTGAATAAAAAGTGTTTTTTTAATAAAATCAAGTGTAACGCCTCCGTTTAGCTATTATTTCTACTACTGACTACAAAACTACGCGAGTCGGTAACACTCCTTTTCTTCGGAGTTATTTCAAATTCGTTCCGAATTTGAGTTAATTCAGGCTAGAAAATTGAAAAACTTACCGCCGTTTTATCTTCTTATTAGTTAATAAGCTGTTTATCCAGAAAGGTTTTCCTAGTTAGAACTGATCTAATTACCGAATTAACAAGCGCCGTTACCTCAATTGAAATAGAACAAAGCACGCGAGTCGGTAACACTCCTTTATTCAGTTGGAGGGGAGGGGGTCAAAATCACTAGTGGGGAGCGATTTTGATTTCGCGAAATTGCTGGTACACCGAAACTCGAACCCTTACTCTCTTGGTTTCTACTCCTCTGTCCTATCTACTGCGCTACAAGCTACGTTTGTTTAAATAACCGAAACAAAAAAAAAACAATGAGAAGCCTTGTGAAAAGTATTTTTTATAGAAAACACATAAGCAAATACCGTGAACAAATATCCTGCAAAAATACGTTGGATCCGAAGTGAGGACCTATGCAGCCAAATATAAACAATTAAGAATGAAAAGTCCGAAGACTTTTTTATTTTTTACGCAACTATGCACTGGGCAAACAATGTTTCCTAATGATTTATGAAAAGAGATTGTTATTGCGTACAACGATAAAAATAGGCACCCAATGGCTGCATGTGACTACTGCATGCTCTTATTAGGAATGTGATGCTGAGTATGAGAAGATAGATGGAATAATGCAAAATTTGTTTACATGTACACAAATACACGCCTTTCATAAGTTTTACTTCCGGTTACGAAAACGAGGCTCCAGGTGGTTTGAAATCCAAGATGGCGGACAACTGCATAGTCTCAGCTAGAAAGTACCTCCGAAAATACTCCCAAAAGTATGTTATTCAGTAAATCATACCTGTGTTTGGTTTTAGAATCACTGTATTTATGTCCATGTGTAGTCTGCGTTATTTTAGTATATTGTTTAGCGCACAAAAAAGTACTTTTATTCTTGATCAAGTCATCAGTCGGGTAAGTACAAAACACTGACCCCCGGTCCATGGACCCCCTCCCGATCATGGACCCGGTCCATGGACCACCTGTCCATGGACCCCCTATAAAATTTTCTCAAATTCTGAAAAAAAAACATAAATTTTGCGAAATGTTTCCGCTTCGGCCAGGGCTTATACAGGCAATCAGGTCATGGCAGATCAAGACTACATAGTATTAAATAAACACACGTGTCAACAAAACCAATATCCAATATATAAAAATATATACAAGATGAGAATATATGAAACATCGACCGACATCGCACATTTCATTTCAGTGGCGTAAAATTAGACTTGTAAATAAAATCATTTCACAATTATGCTCGGCCCAAAACTCAACGACGAATAAACAGGAGTTTACTGACCCGATCGAAACTCGACATGTCACTTTGCTTATCTGTGCTTATGGCAGCTCAATGAATGAATAACACTTTTCAAACGTCCTGCCTCGATAAGGACAATTAGGTTACAATGGAAACTTTCTGAAGCTTAGTTTTCCTCTATAATTTACCGTGAAAATGTCTAAAACGCAATGTATCGCAGTGCAAAATTGCAACTGCATGATGCCCAAAATTTCATAGTCGAGCGTTGCGTGACAGAGCGACGGCAGTAATTATTCACTAAATCATTTTCGTCTAGTAAGGGACGGACCATTAGAAAAGTGATGGGGGGTGGGACTTTTCTGACTTTTCTGACTTTTCTGACTAAAAACGTCTGCAAAGGAGGCTACTTGAAATTGTACCATTAATTGGTAATGTGCTCCTGTTTGTGCATTATATTGCAGTTCTAGTGCATCATATTGCATTGTTCCGTAGTCTCAAATACGTTAATGAAAAAGAGCTCAGCATTGGCATTAAACTAATCTCCTGGACACCGATGCATTATCTGGGGATGTGCCTTTGATCATGAACTTAGAGAACACCATCCTGTGTATAAAGTAAACAAAGCAGAATACATTTTTTATATGTTGCGAGTGCTAAATTTTTGAGATTTTACTGCTCTCTGAAACACTGGTTTCCAGTGTTCTGGAGACTAAACATTGGCTTAGCATTACAACAGCAATTTCATTTTACAGGTATGTCAAAACTTTGATGACCCCCCAAGGAGTAGGTAAAATCTTTGATGACCCCCCTAAAAAAGCACTTGAAAACTTTTGTTGCCCCCCCCCCCTATGATTTAACTGACACCCCCCCCCCTCCCCAAGCCATAAATAATGATCACTCCTTAATTTAGTCACTATTTCGAAGATACTGTTTCAAAGTGCATTGCTTTGTCTCACGATAAATCCCATGACTGCATTGCTCAGACGTGCAAGCTGCTTGAGTCTTCATGGTATGGTGGCGAGGACTGAGCACTCCTTCCAGTTTCTCGATCCTGCCAGGGATTCTCTGCAAGTTAATCTTATAATTATACAGTAGTTGTTAATTTATGTGATATTTTGAATACCAGAAAATAAAAGGATATATTATTGTTAAGTACTATGCTTTTGTGTTTCATGAAAATATGACTGTTTCCAATGATTGGGGGGATTTCCCCAAGACCCATTGTCTGGATAATGTGCTCAACCATGGATTATTACCTACCTCGTAGAAGACTGGGTTCTTGATCGAATTTTTTTTCTTTTGTGCCGAAGCTGGTCGAATTATTTTTTTCTCATTTTCGCTTGCATGATTTTTGTTTTGCTTTTTGCGAACCCCCCCCCCCCCCCCCCCCCCCCCCATCATTTTTCTAATGGTCCGTCCCTAAGTGAAGTATGCAAAGAAGCACCGCTCCGTTGTCAATCAAAATAACATGTTCTCACGATCCTTATCGCACTTCGTCATCAGACCTATATATTTGTCAGCATGACCTTAGTTGTTGTTCGAAACATTTTCACCGAAGCGAAAATCGTAAGGAAAGGATAACTTACATTCGCAAAGTTATTTTATTTTTTTAGAATTTGAGAAAATTGTATAGGGGGTCCATGGACCGGGTCCATGAGAGGGTCCATGGATCGGGTCCATGAGGGGGTCCATGGACCGGGGGTCAGTGTTTTGTACCTACCCTCATCAGTCACTATAACGAGCCAGACGCACTTTATAAATTTCTTTGCTGGGGGTTGGGGTTGCCATGTCAGTGACGTCAGGCTCGAGACCTTTAACTTGTGAAGATTCTGAAAGTGAACCGTATCGTCGACTCGTCAGATGAAGGCTGGTCACTGGCCAACATTACGAAGATAACGGCTGCATGTTGCTTTAAACGGAAAAAGATGACAAGAAGATTCATAGTGCTGAAAGGGAAGCGCCTTAGTATGTGAGCAAACTCACTCTAGGATCAAGTGGAATGCTGAAAAAGCTGGAGAACGAAGCCGGCAATCTTCTTCATAAAGTCTCGGTCACGTGGGCAATGGCCGGTAATGGCCGCCGGGACCCAGAACCAGTGCTTTTTCTAGCCTCTCAACGTATCACCAAGAAGGCCGGCAGTTCCATGAATCTTGGGGCCCCTGCAGATAATGCGGTTCCTTTACACATTGGTGTGTGAGTGCTCAACCAGGCTCGCTAAAACCCTCCCGTTGGAAGCCTGTACAGCTCCACTCCCCATTCCGTCCAAACGGTTTCTTAGGGTTCATTTTTGGGGTCACTCAAGGCCACTATTGAACATGAATTCAAGGAAATCCTAGCGCAAGATAAGTACACTTTTAATTCGTATTATGAGCAGTTCTTCAAATGTAATTTACATGAGTACCAGCAAAGGATAGCTCTCCTTATACTACTTAAGTTAAGTATCGTCTCAAAACTCATATTCAGTTTTGGGTTAATATAGGAATACCTGGCTGGATTTTAGATTCTTTTGAATGGGTATAAGATTCCTTTTATTTCTTTATCACCTAGTGCCGCGTTTAATAACAACACAGCGTTGTCACGTACCGATTTTATTAACGAGGCTGTTGTTGATTTACTCTTGAGTATGAGCTCTGTCGTTTTTCTTCACCGAGAGTGGCCAAACGTAGGCTCATATATCTGATCTTAGACATGTTAATCAGTATATTTATAGGCTTAGTTCGGATTTAGCGGAGTTTTGTATGTTTGTTCTGGAACAACTTTCTCTTCACAAGTCCACGTTATCAGACAAGTTTAATTGCAGAATACCCCCTCCACTCAAAAGATCACTTGAAGACTGCGCTAAATTCTCCACTTTAGTTCAGGTGTATTTAGACTCGTTCTATGAATGATTTTGGGCCGAAATGGTTAGGTTTTTTTTATTATTTCAGGGTTGTGTTTTTAGAAGGTTTGTATGAAAAAGTTGAGAAATGAATTATTAATGAACCAAAGGAGGGGGTATTCTGCAATTACTCCCCAATCCTTTATGGTTCTTGTAAAAAAAACTGTATTTATAAGTATTGCTAGAACTACCCATATTAATGAAGCGCATAGGGTGACACGATCGCGTTACACGGGTAGGTTTCTGAATCAGTGTATGAAGGAAGCTCAATAGATGTCAGGCCCAGAAAACAGCTACTACCGCCAAACAAGTGATCGTGTAAACTGATTTTATTATTCATATACCATTAAAATAAGTTTATTTGTAGTTAGAATATATCTAGCAAAGGCTTTTGGACACTGCTTGGGCTTTTTGAATTGAATTCAAATTTCTAACACTAATATTAATACGTTTTTTACAGAATATTCTTTTGTGCAATTACTGATAATTATATATAATAAAATGCTTAGCACAAACTGATTGTAATTAGTAGTGGTTCCTATTCCCCTATCCCTGCATGCTCTGTGGTATATTAGCTCACCCTATCTAGGGTTTTAGCCAGTCAAATAAGGGGATATAGTGGCCTCCTTTCCCCAAGCAAATTCCCCCACTCCCTTCACTCTCATATCATCAGGCCACCACATTGTTATATCAGTTATTGTTTATTTAGCAGCTCTCACTACTCATAATTTTCCTTTATTTTAGTGTTTTTCTCATTTCTGATTTTGCTTCACCTTACCCGAAACCTTCTGGGTTAAAATCCTGCTATCCATGCACACATTATCACTCATCTTATTATTCCCCCAATTTCATGTGGACTAATTTTAATATCACCTTCAACCACCACTTAGTTAACTACGGTGGCCCATAAGGGACATCTAAAATATTATTTCTATTTTTCAAAACCCAAGTTTATTTTACAAAACCCCAGCTTTTTTACAAACGCCCAGGTTTTTTTTTAAACGCCCAGGTTTTTTTTACAAACGGCCAGGTTTTTTTTTAACAAACGCCCAGGTTTTTTTTTAAACGCCCAGGTTTTTTTTTACACTGAACGCCCAGGTTTTTTTTAAACGCCCAGGTTTTGTTTTACAAACGCCCAGTTTTTTTTTACAAACGCCCAGGTTTTTTTTAAACGCCCAGGTTTTGCTTTACGAACGCCCAGGTTTTTGTTTACAAACGCCCAGGTGTTTTTTTACAAATGGTCACGAATTCGATGTAGATAGTCGACCATAAATTTGTTTTCAGGCAAGCGAAGCGATTGGTTTTTAACCCAGCACGCATCCAAATCGCAAAAAAGAAGGGGAAGGACTTTGAGGAAGTCTTTAAACAGCAGACATACGTGTAGTTACGATGTACTAACCTCTTGTAATGTGCCGTCCGCCATCTTGACCAGCACGTGCACGAGCATTCATTACACTCGTGGGGCCTGGGCCTTTGAACTTTGAAAAAACACCTGGGCGTCTGGGCGTTATTTTTGTTACAATTTATTTAGTAGTTAATGTTTTCATATTTTTATTGACCTGAATTGCTTGTGTAGCCACTGTTTATAAGTGGTCTTCCCTTCCCATATTACTGTTAGCCTCAATTAAACATTTATTTCAGTAAATGATATTTCTCTCTTCTCTCAAACATTATAAAAAATCATACTAGACCTGAAATATTTTAGAAGATGAGAATCTAAGATGTAGAAACTAATATTATTTTTTATTTCCTTGAAGAAGAAAAACGAGCAGGTTTTTCAATAGCGGTCGGTTGAATCTGTATTTTCATCGTTTGACTGATGCCCATTGATTGAATATCATCAACAGTCTTTTCTTCATTCTGGTAGCTGTAGCTATCATTGTTTCCAAGAGCCAGAATTATGCTTGAAGATTTCTCTTCTCTTGAGTACGTTGACACCAAGGGAACATATTTTTCCGGGAATGCCTGTGCCTAATACGACGCCTGATGCCCGCATACTTCAAATATCACTTTTCTGGGTGCTTCTTGGTGAAGCAGATTCATTGTTTGATTCATTGTTTCTGGGGATAGGTGCATTCAGTTGTCCGAGGCAGCGGTACTAGTTGTCCGTTTAGATACTTCCTCTGAATTTTCGTGGCATTGCTTGGTTTACTACCGATTTATAGTGGGGTGTTATAGGTGTTTTCATTATTAGTGTATGTACGGATGCAAACGCTGTAGAGCGTAAGAGTGTGATTTTATCAAATTCCCCCCAAAAAATATTGAGCACACTGTTTTCACAAAAAATAAATATTGGGCAAACAACCTAACCCCTAGAACATGGATGTTTTTGTCTCAGTATGTACACTGTTATCCACTACTTCTCAGTTGACAGAGCTTGCAGCCTAAGAACGGTATAGAATATTATTTCAGCGGCAGAATAATATTTCAGCTTGCCTGTTTGATGCCCATTTCAGACCAGGTAACAGTTCTCTAGAGAATTGTGCTATTTTTTTCAATTATATAAATTGATACATTTCGTTTTGGGATACATAAAAATTTTTTAGGAGCATATTAAAATTATAAGAAAAACTTAAAATGGCTTTCAAGGACACGATTTAAAAAGGTATGTAAGCTTAATTATTGGTACTGATCATGAGTAAACGAAAAAATGTTGTGCAAGGTCATGACTCATGGAATCTTTAAAAAAGATCATGCAGAAGATTGAGCAGGTGAAATTCTAACCTGTGACGAGTCTTTGAAGCCAGCCCTTCGGTTGGCGCCGAGAATATCGACCTAACGGGACCTAAACCTTGAAAGCATCTTTCATAACCTTTCATTCCAGCGGTTTGACACACATTTTGAAAGCTGTATTTGTAAATAAGAATTAATCAAACTTAACGTGGGGCAAAGATGGCCGATGGCAAAGACCAGGCAAGTTCGATCGACCTCGTTTCCAGGACTGCTTGGAAACGAGGTTGTTAACTAACACGACACTGGCTTCATAGAAGCAGTAGACAAACAAATTCGCCATTGTGAAAAATAGACTTTTTATCGGCCTTCCGCTCGGGGCTTTGGGATTATTCACCTCGGATTCCGCCCTCGGGCTGCGCCCTCTCTCCAGGCCAATCACCTGACATATGCTCCTATTCGATGTTTACTCTGACGTCAAACATGTGATCCTCGACTGCGACTCGTGGCGTACTTCTTTTTTCGCGTCACGTTATGACCTCATCTGTGCTTCTATGAAAATGAATGACCTCTTCCCGCTTCCTGTCTAGGTAAATGCAGGCATTGGTTTGGGCTTGACGATAACCACATTCAGCGATGATGAGTTCTCCGTCGGTAAGTCGTGAACACCAGATTATCGTCTTCTTTATCTCTTTTTGTTATTTTACCTGAACTTAACTTCTAGTCTACTCTGGATTCCAGAGGCCAGAATAAATACGAGGCGAGAGAAAGAGAGAGGAGAGATTATTTTATTTGTTTTATTTGTTTCATTTGTTTCATTTGTTTCATTTGTTTCATTTGTTTCATTTGTTTCATTTGTTTCATTTGTTTCATTTGTTTCATTTGTTTCATTTGTTTCATTTGTTTCATTTGTTTCATTTGTTTCATTTGTTTCATTTGTTTTATTTGTTTCATTTGTTTTATTTGTTTCATTTGTTTCATTTGTTTCATTTGTTTCATTTGTTTCATTTGTTTCATTTGTTTCATTTGTTTCATTTGTTTCATTTGTTTCATTTGTTTCATTTGTTTCATTTGTTTCATTTGTTTCATTTGTTTCATTTGTTTCATTTGTTTCATTTGTTTCATTTGTTTCATTTGTTTCATTTGTTTCATTTGTTTCATTTGTTTCATTTGTTTCATTTGTTTCATTTGTTTCATTTGTTTCATTTGTTTTATTTGTTTCATTTGTTTCATTTGTTTCATTTGTTTCATTTGTTTCATTTGTTTCATTTGTTTCATTTGTTTCATTTGTTTCATTTGTTTCATTTGTTTTATTTGTTTCATTTGTTTTATTTGTTTCATTTGTTTCATTTGTTTCATTTGTTTCATTTGTTTCATTTGTTTCATTTGTTTCATTTGTTTCATTTGTTTCATTTGTTTCATTTGTTTCATTTGTTTCATTTGTTTCATTTGTTTCATTTGTTTCATTTGTTTCATTTGTTTCATTTGTTTCATTTGTTTCATTTGTTTCATTTGTTTCATTTGTTTCATTTGTTTCATTTGTTTCATTTGTTTCATTTGTTTCATTTGTTTCATTTGTTTCATTTGTTTCATTTGTTTCATTTGTTTCATTTGTTTTATTTGTTTCATTTGTTTCATTTGTTTCATTTGTTTCATTTGTTTCATTTGTTTCATTTGTTTCATTTGTTTCATTTGTTTCATTTGTTTCATTTGTTTCATTTGTTTTTGTTTGTTTTTGTTTGTTTTTGTTTGTTTTTGTTTGTTTTTGTTTGTTTTTGTTTGTTTTTGTTTGTTTTTATTTGTTTTTATTTGTTTTTATTTGTTTTTATTTGTTTTTATTTGTTTTTATTTGTTTTTATTTGTTTTTATTTGTTTTTATTTGTTTTTATTTGTTTTTATTTGTTTTTGTTTGTTTTTATTTATTTTGGGGTATCTGTGATTCGACAGACTGAGTATCCCGGGCTAAAAAGGGGGAAAAGTTAAATTCTTACTATATTTTGATATATTCATGAAAGAATGGTCTAGAATTGTGGTTTATAGCACAGAACAAGTTGTTAAGTAAGAGTTTCATACCTCGAATCTTCGGTTCTAAGTCCTAAATTGAGGATTAGACCGAAATGTCTAGGTATAAAGCTTACTTATATCACATTTGGCGAGGTTTTCTCAATTATATCCAAGGCAGTCGGGTTTCCGCAAACGCCATAGCACAGAGACGGCCCTTATCCAGATCATTGACGAACTACTGTTTAATCTTGACAAGAATCGAATCAGTGGCTTAGTGCTTATAGACTGCTGTAAGGCATTCGATATGGTTGATCACCTTATCCTTTTAGACAAACTCAAGGCGTACGGTGTGAACAACTGCTCTTTGGCATGGCTGAAGTCTTAATTATCAAACAGGCGTCAACTTGTTACCTTAGCTGGGATAGAGTCAGATATGGCCTATGTAAAGCATGGAGTGCCCCAGTAGCATCCTTGGCCCTCTCTTGTTTGTAATCTTTATAAATGACCTGCCTCTGCACGTGAGTTCATCGCAGATTGATCTGTACGCAGATGATACGACCATTACATCGTCTGCAGATTGTAAGGGAGTCATGAAATTGCAGGAAACGCTTAACAGATCCGTCGCAGAGGTCGTTGATTGGGCGACAACTAACAAGCTTCCTCTTAACGAAAAAAAGACCAAGGTCCTGCTAGTCACAGGAAAGCGCCTCTCCTCTAAAATGGACTGTGTACCAGCTGTTATAATGTGTCCAGTGCCAAGCTTTTAGGCCTTGAAATTGATGAGGAACTTTCCTTTTTACCGCATATCGATAAACTTTGTAAAAAACTCTCGCAACGTATAGGTATCTTAAGGAAAATTAGAAGCTGTTTACCTTACAAACAGAGAATCTTATTCTATAATAGCATGATAAGGCCTATAATGAATTATGTAAATGTTATCTGGATAAGTTGTGATAAAGTAAGTTTAGGCAGAGTGTTGAAGTTACAAAAGCGAGCCGCGAGGGTGATCCTCAATGCTGATCATCAAGTACCTTCTGTTGCGCTTTTTAACCAGCTGAAGTGGCTACCTTTTTATGAGGATGCTAACTTAACTAAGTGTCTTATCGCATTTAAAAGGCTGCAGGGTGAGGTGCCTTTATATCTGACAAATCTACTCAAATTGAACAGTGATTTACATGAGCGACATACAAGATACTCTAATTTCAACTTAGTATGTCCTAGATTTAATAGACAGACTGAGGGAGGAAGGACTTTTAATGTTACAACATGCCAGCTTTGGAACCGTCTACCACTATCGTTAAGATAGAAAGAATATATCAGTTTATTTAAGAGTTCTATATGGAGTTATGTTTTCAGGCAGCAACAATCTCTAAATCATTTTATTGTATAGTTGGCAGTCTGTCATTTTCTATTTTATTATTAATATTTTAAGGTATTGTACAAAGTATATATATATATAGCATAATAATATTTTAATGAAGTTGTGTATTTATCTCGATTTTATCTTATATATAGTTTTGTAATTTAGCTTTTTATATAACTAGTTTGTATTATCAGTTATTGAGGGCCACAAGTTTGTTAGCTTTGCTATTTAGTGCTACCCTCTGTAAATAAAGACTTTATTATTATTATTATTATAACAAAAAGGAGGGTTAAAACTGAGTTATAAACCTCCCTATAACAGTTATAAACCTCAGATTTATGATTTAATTAGTCTATTGTTGAACGGGTTTATACCAGAGTTTCACCCCTATGAAGAAAAAAGAAAACTGTATCAAGTGTGAAATAATAATTTCGGCACGAAGATTACGTCTCTAACTTTGCGCAGTTGGAGTATGGTAAAAAGGTCCCATAATGCGCATTATCATAGAGGGTCTGATGAAGGAAAGCCTTCGTATTTGAACTCTCCTGCATATCAGGGCTTTGAACTTACATGACTGTCAGCCATCCTCGTTTCCAGGGGGCTTTCCCTTCGTTTGGGGGCGGGAAAGGGCCCTGAGAACGAGGTTGGACTGTCAGCTTGATAGCACAACCCTGAGCCTTGTTCAGCTGTAGTATGCTCATTAGTATGCGATAAACAGTGGGTGACAACCACTTATCGCATACTAATTAGTACTTATCGCATACTAATGAGTATGTGATAGTGAGATACGGGATTTATCGCATCAGTTCTAACAATCGATTTTCGGTGTGGCATACGATCGATAAGAGCGGGATAACTATACAAAAAGCTCGTCGAATCCGGTTACTCATACATACATACATACATACTTTATTTATACACGTAAGAAACCATCAATAATAGCATAACATTAAAAATATTTTTTTTTAATCGTAAAAAGAATGCCTACTGCTTTACATGTTTGACGTGTCTTATAAGATTGTAATTACAATAGTGTATGTTTACGTAGTTTAGTTCTAAAAATATTTTTCATTGTATCACATAAACTGATATCCTCAGACAATGAATTCCAAAGTTCAGCCCCGTTGTAGCAAATTCGTTTTTTGCCAAAGTTAGTCCGGGGTTGTGGCATAGATATTTTGGAACTCGCACCTCTCAGATCATATTTTAAGGTCGAGGTTCGTCTTTCAAACTTTTTAGTCAAGTATGTGGGAGCCAGACCGTGCAGGGTTTTGTACATTAGGATAGCCTTTTGGGTGGCTCTCTGACTGTCGAGCCTTTTCCAACTGAGGGTGCCCAAGAGATCATCGATATGAGTCTGGAATGGGATATTTGTCAGTATGCGGGCTGCACGATTTTGTAGTTTCTGAAGTTTGTCTGCCAACCCTTTGTTTAAGTTACCCCAGACGCAACTACAGTAGTCAAAATGAGATTTAACTAGGGATTTGTATACACTCATTAATGCCGAGTATGGAATGAACGGTCTTAGGCGTTTAAGGGCACCAAGGCCAGACGATATTGTTTTTGTAAGCTTTTCTATATGAGTGTTCCAAGACAGCGAATTGTCAAGGTGTATAGATACTTAACCGACGACACCCTTTTGATATCCGCATCACCAACAGAAAACACCATATCCAAAGGAAGATCTTGTAGCTTTTGCTTGGAGCCTATAAGCTGCTAAAAGCCCCATTTTGATCGGCTCGCGAGTAGTTAATGGAGTCACCTTAGGTCCAATCCCTGGCTCCTGATTGGCCTAGACGGGGGGCGTGGCCTAAAACGACGCCATTACGCACGTGGCGTCCCAAAATGACGTCACAGCACGTGGCGCCGTCTGTTTGGCGGCCAAAGCCAGGCTTGGGATTGGTCGTCCGTGTAGGCTTAGAATGACGTCACAGGCGCCGCCAAACCCTGTCCCCCAAGCGAGGCTGGACCGGAAGTGGAGCCGCCGCCAGGGGTAAAGAGGTGTTTGGCGGCCCAAGCCAGGCCTGGGAGTGGTCGGGCCGTGTCGGGCGTTCGGGAGGAGGGGCTCGGCGGGCCGTCGGGCGAGACCCAACCCAGGCCGGGGATTGGTCGGCGGGAGGTCCCCAGGGGGGTCCCCCCGGGAGTCCCCACGGGCGGGGAATGTGTGGAGTCCAGACTCCCTACTGGATCAATGACCGAGGGTCCCCCACCCTCCCCACCCCCTATAGACATTTTGGTCCGAGCCAAGTACCGAACCCATACGGAACCAAGAAGACCTAGATTTTGGGGACAAACCGGATACCCGGGATTTTACCCTGGTGATCGGAAGCAACCCCTATACCTTGTGGCCTTATGGGATTCAACCACTATGTCCTAAGCTACCTTGTGGTCTTATGGGATTCAACCACTATGTCCTAAGCTACTTTGTGGCCTTATGGGATTCAACCACTATGTAATTGGAGACAATAAAAGAGACTTTTGTTTGAGTAAAAACAACTTTGTTTGCCTTGTTTTTAAAATTAAATTTTACAAAGGCGGTGGCCCATTTCAGGCTCACCAAATTAATTAAATAATACAAGTATGTATTGAAAATAATTAATAATAATTAAAGGTGTCTTTTCAACCAAAAGATAAAATGATAGAAATATAAAAAATATATACATATATACAGGCCCTCCGGCCCATTCGAAAGATTGAAAATATCCGTGCAGAAAAAGTGGACTAATCGTCCTAGTATTTATGAAAAAGTGGGGCTAATCGCCCTAGTAGTGTTAAAATTTCTGAAAATGGGGTGCCTTGTTTTAAAATTAATTTTACAAAGGCGGTGGCCCATTTCAGGCTCACCAAATTAATTAAATAATACAAGTATGTATTGAAAATAATTAATAATAATTAAAGGTGTCTTTTCAACCAAAAGATAAAATGATAGAAATATAAAAAATATATACATATATACAGGCCCTCCGGCCCATTCGAAAGATTGAAAATATCCGTGCAGAAAAAGTGGACTAATCGTCCTAGTATTTATGAAAAAGTGGGACTAATCGCCCTAGTAGTGTTAAAATTTCTGAAAATGGGGCTAATCGCCCTAATATTTATGTAATAGAAAAAGGTGGGCTAATCGCCCTAATATTTATGTAATTTTGAAAGTGGTCTAATGGCCCTAATAAGTTTTTAAAATTTATAAAAAAGAGAAGATCTTCCCGTGGCATAATTTTTTTTTTAAAAAACTAATCCATAATGGTGATGGTATTTATAATCAATGGGTAAAACAATAATACCGAAAACGGTCCCGTGGTGGAAGAGAATTAAGCTTCCCGCTTTTATGTAGAATTCATGGTAGTATTTTACCCGGCAAAAACAGCAACGCGGTACTTCATCTTTGCTCAGAAATTTAGATATCCTGGCTATTAAACATGCGGCACACACCGTTCTCCAGCAACAGGGTAGCGGGGGTAACATGTCTCCCCGTAGTGTCTTACATCTAGAACACTAGAAATGAAAAATAAAATTTAGGTCTAATTTATGCCACGGGAGGAACTTCAGGAAAATTTCAATGGCGTAAACTTTTATCGAGGAGGGAAAACAAGATCATAACGTCGATTGAATATTTTTTTTAAGGGCAAAGTTAGGCACCCAAAGGTGATACCATGTCGAAAAATGATAATAGATCCTGACCTAACATAGAACTCGTGCCTCATCCTCGTGGCACAGTAAAAGCATTCGGGGTGTCCATCTTTTCTCAACCCAGGTTTCAATAACCCCACAAAACACGAGGGACATATAGTTTCTCCGCAGCAAGGCATAGGCGGTAATTGCTGCTGTTGCTCTGGATAATGGCCACAGTTTACACACTAGAAAAAACATAATTGGCATTTAGCACTCGATGTGAAAGAAAAGTGTACGCCACTGAAATCTTCCCCACCCCTCGTGATCCACTTGAGAATAAATGGGGTGGTGAGGGCAGCGTCTATAAATAATGCCCACGTTGCAGTGGCGCTGGCAAACGGTTGTGTTTGAATGGCACTTTTGGCACCAGCGGAAGGAAAATTCCGTTAACGGCTCAATAAACATAGCCGCCGTGACAGGGTCCATCCCCCAAAATCGCTTATTATGGGGGAGCTCCTGGTAACTAGCGTCCCAACAATAGACGGATTTAAAGTCCCAAACACTTAAACAAGTAACCATTAAAAGTGTGGGGAAAAATAACTTTTTGTGTTTGATTGCCCTCTTGTCAGCCCGCTGCTGTCCGCATACGTATTCCCCAATGAGGGATAGGATCTCCAGGGGCAAGCCAAACTGCCTCAAAAAAGGGCATGGTGAAGGTAGTGGCAGGCAGTCAAGTCCGTTGCGACCGGTAGAAAAGTCTGTTCAGAAAAGAAAACTTTTTAAAAAGAAAATTAAGAAAAAAACGAATAATGTTTTAGACAAATTAGTTCGCTAGAGGCGCTCTGACAAGAGCGGAGATCCCCCACCGGTGGGGCCCTCGAGAAAAGCCTATAAAAATTAATCAAAACTTTTACTGAATGGGGAAATTTTGCCAATAAAATGAACGGCTCTGTGAAGCAGTAACCGAACGTTAACACTGTTTTAGGGAGGTGGGAGAACATCAACAACAACAACTTACTTGAGCCAGGTTTGGGATTAGTACGCCTCGGATATTCTAGAAAAAACAAAAGAAAGATTAGCGACGGTATTCCTAGGCAAAAAGAAAGTCAGCAGGATAGTACCTCAATCTCTCGAATAGGCCGTTGGACAGCCATAGCGTCGTTGTTGTTTTGTCTGTAGAAATAAAAAGGAAAAAACAAAAGAAGAAAAGATTAGTAAATCCCTAGGTTGAATTTCCAGAGAGAATTTGTGTAAAACTCACCTTGTTCTTGTTCGGGGTGTTTGTCTTGTTGTTTGACTGAGGAAATAAAAAGGAAAAAACAAAAAAGAAAAGATTAGTAAGGACTCAGGTTGAATTCCAAGAGAAAATACAAGGCCTCAGGTTGAATTCCAAGAGAAAATTTTGTGCAAACTTACCGGTTGAGTGGCTGATTCAACTGTGCCGAAGTTAGTTTTGGGGCATGTATTTATGCAGGCAAAGGATGTGCTGTGATTGGAGCATTAAGCTCGGCCTACGATTGGTTCGCTAAGCGAAGCGAGCGCTATGATTGGCGGGGTCATTCAATCCGAAATTGACTCGAATTCGTTTTCAGTGGATTTTTGGTTTTTGACTCTCAAAATTCACCCCCAAAACAGTCCTGAAAGGGTCTGAAATTTTTGCTGGAATTAGCCAACCAGGGTTTCTAATTTTTCCGCTATTTTTTTCGTCTTCGGCGATCCGGGAAAGGCTTCCTTTATTGTCAAAACCTCGTACACGCTGAATCAGGCATCGAGAGCGCGCGCCTTTGCATAACGCCACTTTCATTCACGAAAATCTAAACTGGGATAAACCGGTTAGACTAGTTTTCCACCAATCAGGAGCCGCGCGTCTTTGCCTTACAAAATCTCATTCACTAGAGCCTCCTAAACTGGGATAAACCGGTTGGACTAGTTTTTGTTTACGTAGCTGGGTACGTTTGTCGAGGGGTTCTAGCTTAGAGGATCAAAGGAGATCAGAAAAGGTGTTTAGAGAATGCAAAGTGATTACGGTTCAACGAAGGAAGGAAGAAGGGCTCCCGGGGGTGGGGGTGAGACAATTTTTGAAGAACAAGGGGTAAGGGGAGATGTTTTTCAGAGGCTTCTTAGACCCCAGGGGATCCAGTCGAACAAAAAACGGATCGAATTCCACCACTCACAAGCCGTGTTCTTTCTAAAGGAACCAATCACCGGCCGAGAAAAAGGCACCAATCAGAGAGCAGAGTAAAAGCCATAAAAGCGAGCGATGAATTTTGATTTGGGTTAGTGTGAGCACGATGGATTCTTGGAGTTATCTAGATGAAGAAGGCAACCCAGTTACCCTCACCCTCGAAGATGAAAAAGAGGACAATCCCTATGCCGTAACCCGTCAGGCGCCGACTCATCCCTCCCCGGGGGGAGAACCAGTGGGAGAACCAGTGGGAGAACCAGTGGGAGAACCAGTGGGAGAACCAGTAGGAGAACCGATGGGAGACCCAGGGGGAGACCCAGAGGACGAGTTCACGTTCGAAGAAATTAATCCGTGGTACAACGCCGAGGATTTGTTTGCCTTCCTGGAGGATGTGGATTTCCCCCCGGGGGTGGCCTCCTCCTCCTCGCAAGAACCGTTTACATTTCCCGAGATGGAGGCTCTAGAGACCGCTACCACCGAGGAGCAAATAGAAAAAGCCGTCGAGGCGCTGAACCTCCCCTCCGTGCGTCCGGAAGTGACGGACCCGAAAAGTTTATTTCATTCAAACTATTGGACAAAACGGTCCCTCAACCTCTCGTGGGGAAAATTCGGTCCCAAGCCCCCCAAGAGGAAAGACCACGAGGAGAATCACGAGGAGGACAACGAGGAGGACAACGAGGAGGACCACGAGGAGGAGGCCAACGAGGACGATTTCGAGCCGGAGAAATGTCTCCACGCCTTGTTTCCCGACGGTAAACGAGTGAGCGAACAACAGG